>JALDNG010001698.1:0-51865 GCA_024349245.1 Neodontobutis hainanensis
TATCACAATTCTCTTTGACCCTACTTTTTAACTGCATATTAAATATTTCTTCATCTTAGAGATTAAATTTATCTTTGATTTCATTAAATGAACAAACACCATTTGAAACGATAATATCTGATAAAGCTTCAAGTCTTCCATGTCAATGAAATACTCTGAATTTTTATTGAAGGGTTATTCCAGATTTTATTCCCTGTTTTGTTATTACTGAGATGGTTGAAAAATACATTGTTTATGGTAACCTAATGGTGGTTTACAAATTACTTTACTACCTGCAAAAACAGACTGTATATCGACCCAAATGTTGAATAAAATTTAATAGGAACGCCATCCATTTCTGGAGCCTTCTTTAGTGCAAATGCCTTAATTGAAGCTTCAGACTCAGTAACAGTGAAATGTTTTTTAATATCTTCTTAGTATAATGGATTTAAGGAAGGGGTTAGGGTCTTCATTGACCTCTAATTTATACAGTTGTCAATAAAAGTGCTCTGACTCTTTATTAATAACTTTGTTATTCGCGATATTCTGATCAGAAATGTCATTCTTTAAAGAAAATAAAATCTATCAATTAATTTGTTGTTTTTAAAATCTTTAACTTTATTAAGCAACATGTCATCCTTTTATATTTCAACTCTTGTAATTTAGATATTATAGCTTACTTGTGGGTTCGCCTGGTCAGTATTAGTTCTTATAAACATAGTTCTCAAGATAATCAGATATACATAATATCATAATATACAGTTATTAATACCACTTTGAGACACAAATAGATAATCCAATCTACTATAACTACATTAAGGGTAGTAATAATGAGTAAAAATGTATGAATTTGGATGTCATTTTCTCCATATAGCTTCAATGTATTAACAGAAAGAAAATTCATAAGGTTTTTGGAGGGTTAAGTTTCCTGTTTTTTGTTGAGCATGTGCACTAAAAATACTATTTAGATCCCTTCCCATAATTATCTGGCCTGTCTATATTGTTTGAACTTGCCTTAAAAGACCATACTGGAATTTGGAGAAGTATATACTGTAGACGTTCTGTTTTCCTATGCCATGTAATGCATTTCTGTATGTATTTATTAGTGATGGGCAAGTTAACGCGTTATTTTTGTGTTAATGCATTAATGAATTAACAGCGACAATTATTTTATCGCGCGTTAACGTCGGCCAATTAATATTGTGAAAGATGTCGGTCTGAAGAACATTCTTAAGATCGCAACG
The DNA here is from genome assembly GCA_024349245.1 of Neodontobutis hainanensis. Classification (NCBI taxonomy): domain Eukaryota; kingdom Metazoa; phylum Chordata; class Actinopteri; order Gobiiformes; family Odontobutidae; genus Neodontobutis; species Neodontobutis hainanensis. The sequence continues at coordinate 1,224 of JALDNG010001698.1, forward strand.
AATGACTGCACGTATGAGCCGCCCTCATGACGCACCTTCACAATGTTAACCTTTCCTGCTTCTGTCTCCTAACTGTGTTTGGGAGACACAGGGGAGATCCGTCTTCTCCAGGGCCGGAAGTTTTCTTCCCGGGGTTGAAGTGTAACTAAACCTCTGGTCAGAGCTGAACTCCGCCCACTGGCAATATTTGAAAAATGTTGGAAAAGTGGGCAGAGCCCAGAGGAGAGAAACCGAGCGCTGGCTCTAAATAATCTAAATCTAATCTAAATATCTATATACTGTAAATGGTTATGCAAACTAGATGCTAATATACGCTATGCTGATCGTTTTCAATACTTGCAATTCTAACTCCTGGCTCGCTAAGGGTGTTTTGACGGAACAAGATGTTTTTATACCAGTGGTGTGACTATGCCAAGGGTGTGGTGAGGTTGTGCCTGGGGCCATTAGTGGAGCCCGCTTACATCACACAAGGAAACAACTACAAATAAAAAATTCAACTGCAGTAACCACTGTTCAACCTGAAGAGGGCAGGACTTAGATGGTTTTACACCATATATTGTAAAATACTTTATAATCAAATGTTAAAACGTTTGCTCAAATCAATGAACAGCACTATTATGTCCCCATTCATACAGATCATTAACTAAAAAAAGTTGTTTTAGGGTTTAGTTAAACCGAAACTTCACACTGTTCAATGTGATGGTGGCAAATAAAAACAAAGAGCTGTCTTGCCGCCTTTTGAGGTGCTTTATTTTTCTGGCTGCTCAAGAATACACCACACATATCCAACATGGGTGCACTGTGTGTGTGTGTGTGTGTGTGTGTGTGTGTGTGTGTGTGTGTGTGTGTGTGTGTGTGTGTGTTTGTGTTGGTCTGGTGATAAGGGGGCGAAGCTCACAGGAGCGCAGGCACGTGCACCAAGGTCTGTAAAGGTGTGCACTTTCGGGAGGCCAGGTGGTTGAGAGTCAGGCACGGGTAGCCCCAATTTTTGTTGAGCGCAAAGCAACGTAAAGCATACTGAACAGCTGAGATTGTATATTTATCTGTTTATGCATTCTGTCCATCATCTATCTGCTGAGCTGTATTATTTAATCTGCAATAAACCTACCAAACGCGTACATCAGATCTGAGATTATTTGTTAATTATAGTCTCTAAGCGCGTCACAATTTTTAGCAGCACCAGGACCCAACTCTGACCCTCACCGTGGCTACAAGGTTCTACACAGACATTTATATTGTTTGTTTAAATTGTTATAATGTTATGATCGAGGCTCTGGACATAACTTGTTTTTCTATAACAAACTAAACGAAATATTAATGCCCTGGCACTGGCAAATATTTTTCGTTTAATATTTAGTTTGATTACATTAATGTTTAAGTTGAGATTTACAAGAAAGATTTTAACTGCTACTAACTTTTAACTGCTGTAAAAAGCACCTTATTTGTTTTAAGTGTTTGCAAACCAAATGTTATTGCACTTTTGTTTATATAGCAGTACCTTCAAAATAAAAGTATGTAATACACAAATTTTGAATTCATTATTCTATTTTATGTATAATGCGATTAATCGCGATTAATCACAGAACTTTGTGCAATTAATTGCAATTAAATTCTTTAATTGTTGCCCAGCACTAGTATTTATATACGTATTCAGTTCTAAGCGTTTGTTCAACTTTGATTTGAGTAGATCAAACCTTGCGTCATAATTAGGTCCAGTTGAGTCTTGCTATTTTGTGTGTTTTCGCGTTTAGCTAAAAGGCATAGATCCAACGTCCTTTACTATAGTGTTTTATTAGGCCCGAGCCGGTGATAGCCGGGAGGGCCTATTTTTTTTTTTTTTTTTTTTTTTCTGCAAAATGATCCTTAATTTGACCCAGTGAACATGCACAAAAGTCATTTTTATTAGGCCCAATGTTCAAGGTCGTGAAAAATTCCCGAAAAAAAGTCCCGAAAAAAATATGAAAAATGACTCAGTGGCGACCCTAGAAAAGTCAAAATACATTGGGCCTATGGAAAGTGAAAGTACATTTTTTCCAATGTAGAAATACAAAACTTGGTACATCCATAGGACACCTCAGGGCAAACAGAAAAGTCTATGACAGCCACAGCCTAAACTCAACAGGAAGTCCACCATGTGAGGTGAAAGGCGCGACCAACTAAATCGCACCCCTCGGGTCAAAAGATTAAACCCAATGTGTTTTTGTCTAAATGGCCCCAATTTTGGTGAGTATCATCTAGACACATGTGCCAACCAAAGTTGTCATTTTGTTTTTGATATCTTATCGGGTGTGGGTGTGGCAAACCTGTAACGAGGCAGCCGTTTTTGTGAAAATAAAATATCCCTTAACTCTCAAACGCCTTCTCGGATCAAGTTGGACCCAAAAAGGCGTTTGTGCACATTCATGACCTGAACACAAAGATATGTAAATAAAAGGGCAAGCTTTAGAAATGGCCCTCTAGGGCCACCTACAAACTTATAATGGGACCCAAGAATTTAGTTTGTCCTAGAGACATGAAATTTGGTACACACATCACTTATGTCATGACGAACATAAAAGCCAATGACAACCACCCCCTATCTACAAATGTGTTGCCATAGCAACGGCGCAAATATGTGGAAAAAGTCAATGGGAAGGGAAAATTTTAGTTTGTCCTAGGCAAATGAAACTTGGTACACACATCCAGCATGGGCTTATGAACATAAAAGCCAATGGGGACCACACCCTATCACACACGAGAAGGCGGCCATTTTGAATTGAAAATGTGAACCGCCTTAGAATACACCTCACTTTTAAAAATTGACAGAAAATAGCTGCTTCATTCAAGAAACACCAAACTTAGGCAAAATGAGCTAAACACTTGTGTGCAAAATAGACAACGCCTTTTCTTGATGTTTTTGCTCAATTTATATTTTTATTTAATTTTTATTTTTCTGCAAATTTTTCTGCAAAATTATCCTTAATTTTGACCCAGTAAATGTGCGCAAAAATTTTATTTTATTGGCCACTAAACTTAAGCCTGGCGAAATATTGATGTATCTTAAGTATTTGAAAAAATAATAAAAAGAAATGACTCAGTTGCGACCCCTGGAAAATGAAAATACATTCGGCCTATGGAAAGTGAAAGTAATTTTTTCCAACGTAGAAAAATCAAACTTGGTACATCCATAGAACACCTCAGGGCAAACAGAAAAGTCTATGACAGCCACAGCCTAAACTCAACAGGAAGTCCGCCAGGTGGGGTGGAACACGGGACCACCTAAATCGTACCTCGGGTCAAAAGATTAAACCCAATGTGTTTTCATCTAAAAGGCCCCAAATTTGTTGAGTATTATCTAGACACGAGTGCCAACCAAAGTTGTCATTTTGTTTTTTGATACATTTACGGCTGTGGTCGTAATGAGCCTGTGAAGAGGCAGCCATTTCTTTGGGAAATAAATGCCATTTACAAAATGCCAGGATCCTTCCTTTAGAGAACGCTCCTCCAGAGCCAAGACTAGAGCCTTGGAAAGCTCTTCAGAATCTTTTGGAACTTGTAAACTTGGTTTTTTAGACAAGTAATATTTACATTTTTACTTTTTAACAGGCAGGTGCAGCGATTTATGAGCAAATCTCCAGTCAGTATTTTGTTTTTCTCGCCTTAGCCCAAACATAATCTATTATTTTTATAAGTTCAGACAGATCCCAGGAAAACCAGGGAATGTGGAGACCTTTAACTCTAAATACAAGGTGGTGTAGCAGGCCCCAGCAGTAGCACAGGCCGAGATGATGAAGCAGGCTCCAGCCAGAAGAAGATTCAAGCAGAGGAACAGGCCCGGTTATTTGACATTATCGTGAAGTTTATGCTTCAAAGCACGAAATGCATTCCTCCGAGTACATGTGTCCCGCTTGATCGCAAGGGAGGCGAGGGCCTTTATCGCCGCTATGCTTTAATTCATTTTATTTTTCTTCTAAAAAAATTGCCAAATCTCTTTAGATGGTAGACATCTAAACAATTGTGGAGCTTTTGAAGTCAAAGTTTTTAAGACAACGTTATCAAACGCCTTGAGCAGATCTCAGCCCTTCCGACCTCTCACGGTGCACATGCTCTCATGCTTGGTGAACTTGTCCAGCATCAAAGCCATAAGTGGTCAATTTCTCCTTAAAATTGGAGTGTTCCTGTTAGCTTGTGTTGTTTTATTACTGGATTGCCTAAAGGCAAGCTAGTTGGCGGGGGATTGTGAGGAAGCAGAGGGATGGCAGCACGCCGCTGTTTCTGATTTTTCCACAGACTTCCGCTGGCTGGAGAGTGATTTCAATGCTCCAGCTCTCCACACCATGTTTCTGAATGGACTGGCTGATTACATCAAGGATGAGCTGGTTTCTTCGGCTGGAGTGGATCACTGGTTCCGGGCCATCTGTTGGAGAGGAATCCCACACGTACTGCTCTACCCCGTCCTTTGGCCGTGCCTCCTGCCCATGACGTTGCCAGCAATGCAGAGATGCCGAAATCAAATGTATGCAGATTGATTGTACCAAACTGAGTCCGGAGGAGAGGTAGCATCGTCCGCGGGGAAATCTGTATCTCTACTGCGGTCGAGAAGGACATTATATTATCACCTGTCCAGTAAAAGCCAGGGCTCAACAGTAAGAGAGGGAGTACTGTTGACCAAAACCTCAGGTCCATTCCGTCCTCATCGGTCGTTGGTGCACGCCTAGTTGCTTCTCCCTTCAGGCTCAGAGACCATTGCTGCATTTATCGACTCTGGGGCGGATGCCAGTTTCATCAACAAGGGGCTGGTCATGCAGTGGTGGTTCCTCGGGAGATTCTGCCACAACTAATCTTCGCTAGTGCTCTGGACGGACATCTCTTTAGCACAGTCACGCACCGAACGACTCCCCTTTCCATCCGGATGTCTGACAATCACCAAGAGACTGTGAGTTTTCATGTTGTTTCAAGCCCGCAGATTTCCCTCATTTTAGGATATTTTTGGTAAAGAAGACATAACCCTCACATTGACCACAGGAGCCATCCTGAAGTGGCGTCTGTCTGAAGTCCACTAACTCTCCTCAGAGACCTCCGGAGGCGGTTCCCGCTCTTCCATTGACAGTGCCCCCTGAGTACACAGACTTTGCAGAGGTGTTCAACAAAGCTAAGGCCACCCATATGACTGTGCCATAGACCTGTTACCCGGTATGTCACCCCCTTAGGGGCGCCTGTTTTCATTGTCTGGTCCAGACGGCTATGGAGACGTATATCAAGGGGGCCACCATTTTTACCAAGCTGTAGCTACAGAATTCCTACCATCTGGTTCGGATGCGAGAGGGGGACAAGAGGAAGACCGCCTTCAACATGCCCAACGGATCCGTGATTTGCTCAACAAATCCATTTTTGTGTACCTGGATGACATTCTGATTTTCTCCCGCTCCCTTGAGGAACACATCTAGGCGATCCTGCAGAGACTTTTAGAAAACTCCCTCTAGTGAAGGCTGAGAAGTGCAAATTCCATGTGTCTACCCTGTCTTTCCTGGGTTATGTGGTCTCAGAGGGGAGCACCCACACAACCCCAGCAGGGCCCCCTCTCGAGGGGGTAGGGCAGCCTTTCGGGGCCTCAGCATCCCGAACCTCCAGATGGGTTTGGGGTGGCGGGTGGGCCTATGCGTCCTCCTGTTCAGGGCATGGTGTGCTCTTTATCGCACTTCTTCAAGGGCGTGGACACGTCTTCTCGGACCACTATCACCCTTGCTGGACAGGACGATGAGGAGGAGCTATGCCCTGCAGTTGGCCCGTTTCCTCCTCTCTCCTGCGCTGTCCTTCACACCCAGCACAACTCGGGCAGCGGCCATGGCACTTTAAGAGGAGAGCTCTTTACTCCTACATCGCGACGCAATTTCAGAGCTGGACCGAAGGGAGGCAGAGAGACAGTTTTACTGCCCCTATTTCTTGCTAGAGAGAAACGGAGGAGTGAGGCCGATCCTGGATCTGCGCATCCTGACTGAGTATGTGACTACCAGGAGGTTCCACATGCCAACGATCAGGCACCTCCTGGAGAGTGTCCGCCCGGGGGATTGGCTGACCTCAATCGACCTGATGGATGCCAATTTTCATGTTTCCATCCTGCCGAGGCACAGGAAATTTTAACGGGTCTCTTTTTAATGGCACCTTTTCCAGATGCGTGGAGGCAGCACTGGAGTCGCTCCATTGTCAGGGTTTTAGGATTCTGACTTACATAGACAACTGGCTCATCCTTGCCCCCTCCCGCCAGGAGGTCGTGGAGCATACGGACAGAGTACTGCATCACATTGTGAAGGTGGGGCTCAAGCCAGACCAAGAGCATGTTGTTGCCAGCTCAAAAGGTGACGATTGGGACTGGAGTTGGATGCACAGACCATGCGCGCACAGTTCTCCGTGGAGAGACAGGTGGCGCTCAGGAGTCTGGCCCATAGGCTAGTGGTGGTTCCATCAGCCTCGTCTGGTTTGGTCCAGTCCCTACTAGGCATGATGGCGGCAGCTCACCCGGTGGTGCACCTGGGGGTCCTTCATATGAGACGGCTCCAACGCTGGTTTGCTCAGCTCCGATTGCATCCCACGCAGGACAAAAGACACGGGTCAGACGACCCACCGCTAGGGGTGGGCGTACTGGCTCAGGAGTCATGGCCCATAGGATTCCTCTATGCCTTCCCGCCACTCCGCCTCTTGGGCCCCTCTGCTTCACAGGGTGAGGTTGCAGGACCTTCACATCCTAGTGGTGGATAAGGACTGTCCGGTGCCGGGTGGTACCCAGACCTGGGGCAGATAGTGGTGATGGACCCGTTGCCCCTCGCCGACCAGCCCGAACACACTGCTGCAGGCCAAGGGCTCCTTTCAGTCCCGGCCATTCCTGATCCGCAGGCTCCTAGTCTGGAGGTTGAGAGGGGGAGACTGATGAGTAGAGGACTTCCCCCGGCAGTGGTGTCCACCATCCAGTATGCTTCGACGCCTTCCACGGCCAGGGCATATGGCACCCGTTGGCATCTCTTTGCCACTTGATGTGGGGACAGGGCGTTGGACTCCCGTAGCTGTTCAGTCAAAGTAGTCCTGGAGTTTCTACAGGGACTCCTGGATAGTGGTCGTCGTCATCAACTCTGGCGGTGTTTGCGGCAGTCACGATGGGCCATGAGGACTTTGGACACTTCTTGGCTCGTAGTCACCCTTTGGTTAGCGATTTCTTCGGGTGCATGCAGATTAAGGCCTCCTCTAGGCACGTGGTGCCTCCTGGGACCTTCAGGCGGTTTTAGATGGTCTGTCGGGACCTCCTGTTGAGCCCTTGGAGCAGGTGGAGGTCCGACTGCTTTCCTTCAAGACCGCCTTTCTGTTGGCACTATCCACCTCCAAGAGGGCAAGTGACCTGTGCGCCTTTGTCGGTTCATCCTTGGTGCATGTCGCTCAGTGAGGATGGAAGCCTGGTTCATCTTTGGCCCAACCCAGCCTTTCAGCCAAAGGTTATCACCTCATCCTTCCAGTCCAGGGTGATCAGGATTAAACCACTTTGCACCCCCTCAGAGTGGTCAACAGCAGATGCAAGGTTACCTATGCTGTGTTTTCAGTCAGGGCTTTGCGCTGCTATGTGGAGCGCACAGCGGCTTTCGGACATCAGACCACTTATTTATGTGCTTCGTGGCCAGGTAGCGTGGGACCCCATTGTCGGCCCAACGTCTGGCATGTGGGATTTGTGAGGGCATTAGGGCGTCCTACATGGCTCAAGGCCGCCCGCCCCCAGCCTTGATTAGGGCACACTCTACCCGAGGGGTTGTCCACGTCGGTGGCCCTGTGTTGGGGTTTCTGTGGAAGATATATGCTGTGTCCACTTTTGTGTCCTATCTCCTGGATGTGTCTGTGGGCTCTGTCACTCATTCAGTGTTGAAGGCCAGAACCTCGTCACCTAGGCTGGCGCACATTACAGATGCTATTGTTATTACCGTGGCTGAGAACGCTTGTAACCGCCGCGGGTGGCTGTTCTCGTTGTGGGTGTGTTCGTCTGTGCAGCCGTCTGGGGGTCCGTGTGCTCTTGAGCGAAGCGGTCACCGGCTCGGCGGGCAAGATGAATGCTCTTGGGAGAGCAACCCAACCACAGACACTTGATTGCCGCGGTGAGTGATTCAATCTTTCTCAGAGGGATGGATGGCGCCAGAGAGGTAACCACTAGCGAAGCCCGTAGTTGAGCTACCCACACACTCGTAGAACTGTAGTTACATTAGGTAACTATAATTTCCTTACTTTAATTGCTTTTTAAAACTTAATTGCTTTTTAAAACACTTTTAGTTTTTGCCTTGGCTCTTAACTTGAGTTGGGTTTGATTGTTTTAAATTTTATTTGATTGTTTTTTAGTCTTGATGCAGGTGTACAGAATTTTGCTGTTGTTGTACTCTATACATAAATATGGATTGGATTTAATTGCTTGACTGATTGATTAATATGGGCTGCCCTTCTCCTCACAACCCTATACAAAAGAAAATATTTATTAGGGCAGGTTAGATGTTTACACATGTACCAAATTGAATATGAATACATAATATAATATAATATACTATAATATAATATAATATACTATACTATAATATAATATAATATAATATAATATAATATAATATGAATTACGTTCTCTGCTCTGCACATTCTCATTATTTATTCTCAACAGTTTTTTTTTTCCTGTAAATGTTAATTTGTAATAGCCCTAGGTCTATATATCATCGCAGTTTTACTTTTTATTCTCGTTGAGTCATTTTTTCCCCGGACTATTAGTCACTGGCTTGCCTATATATATTTTATAGATATGGGTAAAATTTCTCATTACCGAGGAATATAGCTTTTGATTCGTATTTTTTAATAGCCAACGCTTTATGTATTTGCTGCGCCGTTCATTCTTTTATGGAAGACATGTTTTTCCCCTGATTCCTGCTGCGTGTGACCTTTGACCTTGTTGCTGCAGTATTCCGCTCACAGAAAACGGAGACCTGAGAATGTGTGTTGGCTGCACTGCCCAATAAATCGTTAGTCTGAGAAACACCAAAGCGTTTAGTGGACTATTAGGAGCGCCGTGTGTTGGGAACAGCTCGCTAAAGCTAAAGTAGAAGGTAGTTAGCCTTTGGCTCCGCAGCAGTCGCCAGCGCACTGAGGCAGAGCTAGTTTTGGAAACACATTTTAGAGCAGTCACAGCAGTGAAGAGGAAATGAAGGACAAACAGAAAAGAAAGAAGGAGCGGACCTGGGCTGAAGCGGCTCGCATGGTAATCTTAAAACATACAACTAGCTGCACTAGTTGTTTTTGTATTGACGTGAGATACTCTGTGTTGTGCTAGCTGTTTCTCACTAGAACAAATGCTGAGGTGCCTCTAAGGTACATACCTACATTAAACTGACTACATTATATACGATGGCCAGATCATTTTTCTCTTAAAAGTTAGTGCAGTGGTAATGTGGACATATTTTATGTGTTTGCTAAGGCTCAAATTAAGAGCAAAAGCTCTGCATCGCTGCATGTTAACATTGTTAGCACTGTTAGCATGTCCGATGTCTTTGTTTGCTATAGTCTTAACATAGTCTATCTCGACGACAGTTAACTCTAGAGTTGAGCGAATAGACACTGATGTGAACTATGACATTTGGTTGTCCATTATGAATTTACCACGTTTTACTTTTAATCCAGTGTCACAAAAACATTCGAATTATTGAAGCACTATAATGTATGCTAACATTAGTGAAGCTAAGCATAAGCTACCGTCTCAAGGCATGTCTGTAACAGCAACAAACCCTACCCACCTCTGCTCTGATGCAAACATAACCATCATTTTGCCTTTTAAAATAGATTTAGTATAAGCCCACATGAGATACTAGTTTACTTGTCAGTTTGCTGATAGGCCACATTTGAAAAAATGCACCCTTTTGTTTTCATTTTATAAATTTCTTAGTTTTTTAATGTATAATACATGTTTGAAATTTCTTTTATATCCATTATGTTGGAATTATCTTACTGTGTTTTACAAGATTTAATACTTTGTACATTTTATCTGTCAGATTATGAAGACATCAAAGTTACAGACAGTGTCACATACTGCATACACGCGCTAATATTCTACTCCGCAGATGGCGATGGAAGAGTGCAGGTCAGCCGTTTGTGGCTCAGGGGTCAAAACCTTAGGCTGTTTTTAAAGGAGTTAAATCATATTAATGTTTACTCAATGACTCCAGTAATACAAACAAACCTGAGACTCCAGGGGGCGCTTCTGTTTGAGAATTCCGGCTACAGACCTTAAATGCCACATTAATGTTGGAAATAACCCCAAAAACTATATTTAAAACAAAACTGAAAGTATGGCTGCACCATAACATATAACATTTAGCCTGCACCCAGGTGAGTAAAAACTGATAAATTTACGTGCAGCTGTGTGGTCAGTGCTCTACAAAAATGAAATGACAATCAGACATGGTGTTAGCAAAACCTTTAATTGTATTTGCATTACCAGTGCATTATTTAGCAAATTCCTCACACAATGCACCACTCACACACACACACACACACACACACAGCTACAGCTGTTTCTTTGCCCAAATTGGTTACTTTTTGCAGCTGTCTTGTAGCCACAGTGCCTGGTCCTCCAAAATATTGTTTTGGAGGTGTGTACCGACCTTCCTCTTGAACTAAATGAGTATTGGGACACCCAATCGTCTTACAAACAATAAACTGCAATGTCAAAGTAATAAAGTACTGTATGGTTTTTGGGGTACTGTACTGCTCCAGTGGAAACAAAGCTCTTGTTCTTGATCAAATATTTATGTGGTTGTTTTTCAGGTGTTGGAGAACTTTTCTGATGCACCAATGACACCCAAACAAATCCTCCACGTCATTCAGACAAAGGGGCTCAAGGAAATGCGGTCAGACACTTCTTGAATTGTTGTGATGTTAACTTTTGTAGAGACGCAATACATGTCTTATTGTTTTTATTCAGGGCCATATTTGATATACTTAAAGACTATTGTTTTGACATGAAGCATTTTTTGTGCAAAGTTTTTTAATAAACCCACAAAAATAGGTTCATAATTCAATTGCCTATTGCAAAGCGTAATTTAAACATAATTTGAAATATTCCAGAAACGTAATACATTTAAAATAATTTATTATTGGTGTCACAATAACAACTTTTTGTTATGTGATATATTTCACCAGAATTAATTGCAATAAACAATATTATTGCGATGTTAAATGCTGCAGGGTTTCCTCTGGGCAAAGTGCCTTGGCGTGGTGGTCAAAGGTCACATGACCTGTTATGGATTGGGAGCAGGGAGAGGTAAAAATAAAAATTCATCTATTGCAACAGGCCTAGAATTTATAAAATTCAGGCACAGTAAAATAATAGTAATAGTTGAATAAGTATTAGTAAAATAAGAAAAAGTGAAAAATATTCATTCTCATTTTGATTTAATGATACTTAAACATGCAAATGGTAGAATCATACATATTTCACTGACCCAGTACCCTAAACTGGACAGCTAATATAAATAATATATAATTCTGTCTCACATTATCTGTTATTTTTTTCCTCAGGGGCTTGTTGTGGGGCTCTCTATAGCAGCTCTTGCTATTTACAGTGGGGATCAAAAGTTTGGGCACCCAAGGTAAAAAAAATTTATTAATGTGTATAAAGACGCCAAGAAAAGATGGAAAAATCTCCAAAAGGCATCAAATGACAGATTAGACATCCTTATAAAAAGTCAAAAAACTTAGATTTTATTTCCATCATTTACACTTTCAAAATAACAGAAAACAAAAAATGGTGTCTGCAAAAGTTTGGGCACCCTGCAGAGTTAATACCTTGGACATTAATACAAATTTTTACTTGGGGTGCCCAAACTTTCGATCCCCACTGTATGTTAGGGATCTTCCCTTACTAACACTAGTACTAGCTTGTTGGTATTAACTGTAAACCTCTGGGGGCCATATCTTCCCAATCAAAATGGCAGTATCTGGCGGCGAAGGAAGCTCATTGAGGGGCGTGTCCAAATCTACTTTTTCCGATTTTCAGGGCGACGATGGTGGTACAAATAAGCAGGACTTGAGACTGCGCATATTTCAATAACAGGGCTTTCCTTCAGTACAGCAGCAATTATTATAATTTTATTATATTTTTTTTTTTATTTTAGTCATTGGACTGTGGTATAATGCACAACTATTTAATTTATTGTTTCATTTATTGTGAAGCCCTTCTTTTTTTAATATGGGATGAGCAGACTATTAGTCCTTGTTTCATGTGTTAGTTAATTGGTCTCAGTCACATAAACACTGCATGATCACTTCAACTTCAAAACAAGCTCTGGAGCATGGTTACATGAGGAAAGCAGCATTGGTCTTAGAGTAAAGAAGTGCCTTAACGCACAGAGCAGACAGGTGTCACACCAGGCAGAGATGAGGAGTGTGAATGATAGCAGCACCAATGAGTTCTGTATTTTCACAATGCTCTAAATTCCAGAACCCAGCGCCTGATCAGTTTCCTACGCACGTAGATTAATCCTTTGTTAGTAATGTTTCATGATACAATTTATTTAGAGAATTTTTAAAATATATATATATATATATATATATATATTATAATATACACAAAGTCAAGCCCGAAATTATTCATACCCCTGGCAAATTTTGAGTTAAAGTTACTTTTATTTAACCAGCACGTTTTTTTTTTCTTGACTTGAAATGACGCAGGCGTCTTCCAGAAGTTAATAAGACAATGTACGAGAGGCATTGTTGTGGAAAAAAAAATATTTCTCAGCTTTTATTTACATTTAAACAAAAGGTGTCATGTCATACCCTTCTCAATAATAGAAATGCCTTTATTGACTATTACAGCAATCAAATGCTTCCTATAATTGCTGACCAGCTTTTTGTATGTCTCCACTGGGACCTTTGTTCATTCATCTTTAGTGATAACCTTCAGCTCTTTCAGGTTGGAGGGTATCCTTGCCATCACCCTGATCTTTAGCTCCCTCCACAGATTCTCAGTTGGATTCAAGTCAGGACTCTGGATGGGCCATTGTAAAAGGTTAATGTTGTTGTCTAACCACTTCTTCACTACTTTAGCTGTGTGTTTTGGGTCACTGTCCTGCTGAAAAGTCCACCAGTGCCCAGGACTAAGTTTCTCTGCAGACTGCTTGATGTTGTTGTTGAGAATCTTGACGTGTTCTTTTTTCATTGTGCCGTTTAGGTTAGATTTCCCATGTCCATTGGCTGAAATACACCCACAAAGCACCAAGTTTAACAGTGAGGATGGTGTTCTTAGAGTTGAAGGCTTCTCCTTTTTTATGCCAAATGAAGGATACATACTAGTCTTTGTCCAGAAGAGCATTTGCAAAGGCCAAGTTGGATTTTATGTACCTTATCTGGAGAAGCAGCGTTATTCTTGGTCTGCATCCATGGAACCCAGCAGTGTGCAGCTGAGAAATATGCATTTCCACAACAATGCCTCTTGTACATTGTCTTAATATCTTCTGGAACATGCCTGTCATTTCCAATCAAGAAAAACACTTGCTGCTTGAATAAAAGTAACTTTAACTCAAAATTTGCCAGGGGTATGAATAAATGATTTAAGCTATTTTGAGCGTGGCGTGGTTGTTGGTGCCAGACGTGCCGGTCTGAGTATTTCACAATCTGCTCAGTATTTTCACGCACAACCATTTCTATGGTTTACAAAGAATGGTGTGAAAAGGAAAAACATCCAGTATGTGGCAGTCCTGTAGGCGAAAATGCCTTGTTGTACATTTACATTTATTCACACTTTTATCCAAAGCAACTTTGTTGACATTGTTCTAATGTAATTACCAGTGTTACAGTCACTGGAGGCAAGGTGGGTTAAGTGTCTTGCCCAAGGACACAACGACAGTATGAACTGTGGGGAGAGTGAGACTCGAACCGCCTACCTTCTAGTTCTGCCTCACCTTCTAGTTGAAGGACGACCGCTCTACCCACTAAGCTACTGCCATCCATGCTAGAGGTCAGAGGAGAATGGGCCGACAGATTCAAGCTGATAAAAGGGCAACTTTGACTGAAATAACCACTCGCTACACCCGAGGTATGCAGCAAAGCATTTGTGAAGCCACAACACGCACAACCTTGAGGCGGATAGGCTACAACAGCAGAAGACCCCACCGGGTACCACTCATCTCCACTACAAATAGGAAAAAGAGTTTACAATTTGCACAAGCTCACCAAAATTAGACAGTTGAAGACTGGAAAAATATTGCCTGGTCTGATGAGTCTCGATTTCTTTTGAGACATTCAGATGGTCAGAATTTGGCGTAAACAGAATGAGAACATGGATCCATCATGCTTGTTACCACTGTGCAGGCTGGTGGTGGTGTAATGCTGGGGGGATGTTTTCTTGGCACACTTTAGGGCCCTTAGTGCCATTTGGGCTTTGTTTAAATACCACGGCCTGAGCATTGTTTCTGACCATGTCCATCCCTTTATGACCACCATGTACCCATCCTCTGATGGCTACTTCCAGCAGGATAATGCACCATGTCACAAAGCTCGAATCATTTCAAATTGTTTTGAAATGATTTGAACATGACAATGAGTTCACTGAACTAAAATGGCCCCCACAATCACCAGATCTCAACCCAATAGAGCATCTTTGGGATGTGGTGGAACGGGAGCTTTGTGCCCTGGATGTGCATCCCACAAATCTCCATCAACTGCAAGATGCTATCCTATCAATATGTGCCAACATTTCTAAAGAATGCTTTCAGCACCTTGTTGAATCAATGCCACGTAGAATTAAGGCAGTTCTGAAGGTGAAAGAGAGTCAAACACAGTATTAGTATGGTGTTCCTAATAATCCTTTAGGTGAGTGTATAACAGTTTTTATTTTATTTTAGTATGTGCAGTAAACTTCAGTTAACAAAACATTAAATTATGATTAACCTTTATTTTTACAGTCCCAAAAATGCAAAACAATTGTATTATGTTTGCAAAAGGCAATAGCAACGTGTTTAAGGGGAATTATTACTTCGGTGGGTTTATTACATTAAAACCTGCCAATTGTAATATGTTTGATTTAAATCAATAGGTATAACAACATGTGACTGTTTACAAATTGTTTTTGTTTCTGTTTTTTGATATTCCTGGAATCCTGCCCTCTTCTTAAACAGAAGGTAAGATGCACACAATTGCCCACACAAATCATCCATTTGTGCACAATGTAACCTTTTGACTGGAGTGACATTTATTTATTTTTTAGACGTGTCTCATTTCAGTTTTAGTTTCACTTTTATTTATTTCCTCTGCTTATTCCTATTAGAGCTAGTGGGTGGCTGGATCTTGTGGCGAAATTTTCTACAGCTTATTAATCTCAAATGTCCACTGGCTGCTCTCTGTTGTTCAAAAACCCAATGCAGGGGATGGTCCATGTTGTTAAGAATAGCATCTAATAATATAATAATAACAATAATAATGATAATCTTTATTTTTATATAGCACTTTTCCACCTACTGTAGTAGGCACTCAAAGCGCTTTACAGACATCAAATTATTACCAGTGTTACAGAACTTCACTGGAGGCAATATAGGTTAAGTGTCTTGCCCAAGGACACAACGACAGTATGCGGGGGAGAGCGGGATGTTATGATGTTTTGGGTTGTTTGAGCGGATCGATCCGCCCACCCGCCGGTCGAAGGACGGCCGCTCTACCCACTGAGCTATACTGCCGCCCTGTCCTGTTACCATAGTCTACAAACTAACACCTATATTTGAACCATCCCTCTCTTTTAGTTTTTCTAGCTGCCTACAAACTATTTTTCTGAGACTGCCCCTTAATGCAGACTGCTGCATTAAGGGGCAGAGTTATGCATTACTGCTGATAAAACATCTGCAGCATTAAAAGATTTAATCTTTCTAAGAAAATGTATATAGTGCTTAGTATATCCCGTGTCTCAAAAAGTGGCTCACTTTTTACCCTGGTTAGGTAACACATGCAGTGGAGCCAACTAGAACAGCTTATGTTTCAGAGGTCTACAACCTTTTATCCTCAGAGAGCTACTTTGACAAAATGAAAATGGCAGAGAGCTACTTGTATTTGTAACTTATTCTCATAGCCGGAATATTAACCCTGAACTTTTACAAAATGTTGGTGTCACAAGTCACATTTTTATAAAACATAACAAAAATATTTAGTTCATTTGCATGTGCCTTAAGTATATTTATATGCATTTCTTTCTTGTGTATCTCACACTATAAAATGAAAAAATAAATGCTAGTCAAAACTAGTGGTGGGACATTATAAGATTATATAATGATATAAGATACATCGCTCATCACAATAAAAACAGATTGACTGTGGACATTTTTATCTTTCTGTTAATCAACCGGGGTTGCACTGGTGTACCTAACTTTTTTTCTTAGGCGCAGCAGCACAAAAGTTAGGTGCACCCAAATTTTTGACCGCATCGCATTTAACATTCTCTCCACTGGCTATGGACAAATCAACGCAGTAATTATTGTATAGTGATTACGCCATTTTGTAATGGTGTCCAAATTAGGGACTAATAGAAGTGGAAGATGCAGTATGTGTTCAGCATTATCCAAATCTTTTAATTTACTTTTTTGTTCTCTGATTTATTTTTGTCATTACTTGTAATTTTCTTCTTCGTAATCCCCCTGGCATTATTGTATTTTATTATATTGTATTTGGCAGATTTATTTTCATTTATGTACCTGCTTGTACTGCCCATATCTTTTCAATAAAAACTAAACAAAAACAATTTAGACATTTGGACACCACTACAAAATGGCATAATCACTATATAGTGCACTATAATTACTATATTGTGTTTAGTGTGTTGATTAGGACTAAGCCTAGGAGCTGAACTAACTTCACAATTCATTGTGCAACCACCCAAACCTTTCCGAAAATGTCCAACTGAAGCCGATTTCAATGTGATGAGTTTGATGTGACTCTGCATCAACCATTACGCTCTTCTATAAATATCTGCATAAGCAACAGTTTGTGTAAGACACTCTAGAGCAGCAGCGTCTTATACATGATTTATATTATTCACCGTTGATGTTTGCTGTAGTAAAACTGTGCTTTTGCGCACATTTGTGAGAAACAAAACGTAAACCGCTTTTGGTTATTTTCTAAATCCACAACAGCATTAACGCAAATTAATAACTGGAAAGGATGCGTTGTAAACCACTCTTTATTCATTCTTTAACTCTTTATTCAAATCAGACACATTACTGGTGTAGAGTTGCTCACATTATTTCTCTAAAATGTCCTGTTCCCTCGTAGAACACAACGCTCGACGGAGAATTAGGAGCGTTTGTTGTAGTTCATTTTTGGGATGTATGGTTTTTATTAAGCAGCTGTGCGTCAACGTAACGTCCACTTGTGTTTCCGCTGAGAGGTTGGTAAAGTTGGATTGTGGAAACACAACTGAAGCTCCTTTCCTTTATCTATAAGGATCCTCCTAATGTCTTATTGTTGACCTCATGACGTGGCTCACAAAGGTTAGGGAGCTTTATTTGACATGATGCTCTGTTGATTCAGGGCTAAAACTATATTTAGGCCCCCTTTGGGGAGGGTGGTCTGGGGGACCCAATTGCAGGACATGTTTCAGACGCATATGTCTATTACCTTTTTTCTGAACTAAAAATTAAATTAAGCTTTCTCTGAATTAATGAGGCTGATGCAGAACATACTATTGCTAAATAATTTTTTTATAGAATTGCCTAAAATTTTATAAGCTGAATTTCAACTAGTTTTTGGTAAGACTATAAAACTATTATCCTTTTTTAGTTATTTAAAGCTGTAATTATTGTGGCCAAGATAATCATGACACAAAATTCTAATACCGTCCCATGCCTAGTCGAACCTAAATCTCTGCAGTTCTGTGAGGTCCAACCGTTTTACTCTGCGCTACAGTGGATAAATGCTTCAGACTGTTTATGAGGCAAGGAACAGGACACTTCTTAAGACTGAGGCAGGACTCGGAGCAGGTAGGCTCAGTCTGAGCAGGGCTGTATTTTTGCAAAGTATGACTGTAGCAGGAGAAAAAATTGGTTATGTCTTCCCTGTTAAACAATTCTGCAACGTCACATGCTCCATCACATCTCAGACACGCAGCGGACGGTTGGTTGTGAGTTTAATGTTGGCTCATTGCATTTAATGTAAATTAAACCAAAGAAAACACTAAAAGGAACAACCCCTCTGCTGATAAATCCTTTCAAAGCTTCAGTAGAACTGTGTTTGTGCTATTTTCTTAAGAATTAGAACAGAGAGATTGTTTTATGAAAATAAATTAAAGCAGCGTTAAAAAGCCTGAATAGGCTAGAGGTGCGTTAACCAAATATTTTTTGTCAAAAATCTGAATGCCATCTGTCAGTTTGACAAATTACTCTGAGGGTGATTCATTGTAATTCTTACTCCTGTCCAGTTGTTTGCAAATGTACAGTGGCATCAAAAAAGGTATCTGAACCCTTTGGCGTTTCTCACATTTCTGCCTAAAATCAACATCAAATGTTATCTGATCTTTGTCAAAATGACATGAATGAAAAAACAGTGTCTGCTTTAACTAAAACCTCCCAAACATTTACAGGTTTTCATATTTTTAATGAGGATTGCATGCAAACAATAACAGAAGTGGAGGAATAAGTAACTGAATCTTCTGCCTAAGGAGACTTTTGATGGTGATTTTAGGCAGAAATGTGAGAAATTCCAAAGGGTTCAGATACTTTTTCATGCCACTGTACATATTAATTTGTAAATATCTTGAATTGTCTTGTATTTGTCACACTGGAAAAATGTTACGGCAGTTGAGTGCGTGTAGTTTCTTCAAACCACCAAATAGTTCTAATATTGTTAATAAAAGTGAAAAATTTGTGCATGATGCAGTGGAGGATGAAGGAGGACAACTGTGACAATACTGACTTGGGCAGACAGAGCTACAGAACAGCAACTGAATTAAGTTATGACAGAAACGGTTAGTTTCTGTCATTTCTGTTTGTCATCATAATCATAATGTGTTACATACTGCGTTCTACACCTGACTGTTCAAGCACAAAATATTCTTCTGCTGTCAGTGCAGAAATAATAACATCTGCTTCATGTTGAACCGGAAGTGCTGTTTTTGTTGATCTGTTGTTTATCAGTAAAACAAATAATCTGCCCTCTATGTTTGTCTTGTAGCCTAATTTCTTAAAATGTGAGTAAAAATAGAATGCTGTTATAAAAATTATCAAAATATAAATATTCAAAATGACAGGTAATGATGGATTATGATGAAAATTTTACAACGCTGTCAAAATGATGAAGGGTGAGAAAGTCTAACACAACCTCTGGTATAGGCAATTCAAAACAAAGGCGTTAAGTGCCTCGGCTGTCCTTCAGATGAGGTAAGACAAAAATAACAACAGCTAAAGCCCTGCCATAAAGGCACTGCAGTTATTTATTTGGAACAATGTACTATAATCAGGGGTGCACATTACTTTTTTTAGTGAGTTCCATCAGGAGTTGGTCTTTGGTACTCGCCCTATATGTAGCATGGTATTAACACGTGCAGTCTTCCCCACTGTCCTCTACTTCAGTTTCTTGCATGGTAGACATGATGTCATTGGTTGAGCCTCAGATAAGCTGCTAATCCGCAGGTTAACAGCTGGCTTTGAGTCAAAGGTCTCCGTGGTCTGCTTTGACAGGTGAATGTGCATTAGGGCTGAGAGGCAACCATGTGACAGACAAGATCTGGACTTGTTTTTTTATTATGTTGAGATATGAGAACCCTCTCTCACAAGCTGCACTGCTTAAAGGGCGGGTAAGAGACAGCTTAACCACCTTGTTGGTGTTGGAGTAAGCATCTGGGTTACTTGTATTTACAATTTGGACCAAGTCATGCACAGAAACGGCTTCCAGGTTCTTTTCTGCCTGCTTTAAGTGCATCCATTCTGTTAAAGTGGTGTCTTTGTCAAATTGCAAGGTGACTTAATATTCCTTGAGAATTCTGCAAACTACTGTTTCCGAAACTGTGCAGGGTTTGCATTTCCTGAGGCCATGTTGAAGGATCAAATGCTGAGAAATCATTACTTGAGGAAGTCATATATCTAATTTCTAAATTTTCAGTGGTTGGGTGAAGCCAGTAATTGTCAAACAATTACTCTTTTTAAATCCTAATGATAACAGAAACTACCCAATGTTCCTGATCCACTTAATACCGTTTATTGCCACCTTCAACATTAATGACAGCTTGAAGTCTTTTGTGGTAGTTGTGGATGAGGCTCTTTATTTTCTCAGATGGTAAATCTGCCCATTCTTCTTGGTAAAAAGCCTCCAGTTCCTGTAAATTCTTGTGTTGACTTGCATGAACTACACGTTTGAGACCTCCCCAGAGTGGCTCAATGATATTGAGGTCAGGAGACTGAGGCCAGTCCAGAAACTTCACTTTATGCTGCTGTAGCCAATAACAGGTCGACTTGGTCTTGTGCTTTGGATTGTTGTCATGTTAGAACGTCCAAGTACGTCCCATACGCAGCTGCCAGGCTGATGAGAGCAAATTTTCCTTCAGTATTTTCTGATAACATGCTGCGTGCCTCTTTTCCTGTGCCTTTGTAGCTCACAATTCCCCAAAACATCAGTGATCCACCTCCATGTTTCACAGAAGGAATGGTGGACCTTTCATCATCGGCCTTGTTAACTCCTCTCCAAATGTAACGTTTATGATTGTGGCCAGAAAGTAAAAGAAATGTTTCACTCCAAATGAGGTTGTTCCAGAGGTTTTGAGGCTCGGCTTTGTGCTCTGTGCTTTTTGTGCTTTAAGATGTGCTCCACTTTAAACAGCTCTTCATTTGACTACTTATACTTTTTTATAATTCAGAAAAAAATAGTGGTGTCTTAATTTGTACAGGATATGTACACACAACACACTATTCAAAAGTAAAAAAAAAAACATTTTCTTATCAATAAATTGCTCAATATGAAACCTTAATCTTGTAATTTGTGCCTTTGTTTTCGGTTATTAAAATGCAACGAAATTCTGCTGCTTTTTCTACTTTCACTCACTTTGGTTTTGGGTTACTCTTCTCCTTCTCCTCTCCCTCCATACTGTTAAGAGCACATGTGTGTATGAGCACACCCCCGCCCCTCTCTGTTGGGTGGTATGATTCTGAGCTACTTTTCAAAGCAAAGTATTGGAGATCCCTGTTCAAGAGGTGTAGCTCTGATCCTTCAGCTCTAGAACTGTCCTTGGTATTCATTCACAAGCGCTACATTATGACTTTTCTGTGACAGCTCTCGTTATTCTCTGTATACCAGAAATGCAATCAAGGCCATTATTATTATTATTTTTTTTTTTTTTCAATGTATGCCTGGATACTATAAAACAGAAATTACTTGCATTAATCATGCTAGTTACATAACTGACTGCCATAAAAAAGTAAATTCAAAGGTGAAGTCTAAACTAATATGAAGAGACTAATGACATGAATATTAGGGTAGTTATTGTGCTACTGACTGAAACTACTGAGTATTATTATAGGACAGTCTGTCACTTCATGACACAGGCCAGGGCTGTTTAACTTAAGTGGAATTATTGGACAAAAAAAAATGTGCGTCTAAAAACGAGTATTAACTATTCCCACCTTTTTTGAGTCACACTCTCACTGCGACGGCTAGTGAGAGTGTGTTTGTACAGAGATGGATGCAGACTGAAGGCTTGCTCTAATAAAACTCTAATTTTCATCTTTGAACAGCATAAGTGTCTAATACAAACATAAATAAGTGTCCTACTCACATTTCCTGAAACACAGAAAAGTTAAAGACAGACAATCATCATTTACATGTGTTCAGGTGCAAAGAAAAAGTGGGAAATCTGACACACGTGAACACTGAACTTTGATAAAATTAACGCGTGTTTTCTTGAAACGTCTTAAGGACTGGTAGAAATAATTTTGGCCTGCGAGCAATTAGTTGAAAGGGTCTTGCATAAACTTTTAGAGCAGTTAAGTAAAATTGGATAATTTTGAATGTGCCTTTTATTTTTAATAATTTTTTTGTAGTATTTGCTTGTAGACTCTAACCCTAACACACCCACACCAAAATCTGAAATTTATTACATATGTAAAAACAGTTCCTTTCTGTCATTGTCTTTATTAAAAATGTAACGCTATGAAGTGTATATGTGTTGTGCGTGCAGTGGTACAGCCCCTCTGGCCTGTCTGGTCACCATGCTGCATTCTCAGGTGAGAGGAGACAGAGTCAAGAATAGCATCTTCTTCAAGCTGCCTGGAAGGATGAGCCTTTTCACTCTCAAGGTACTTGTATTTTCTGCTTAGAAATGCTCCTTTCAAAATAAAGCGGTAAAGCAAATGTAACTTTTTGTGAATAGAAAAATGCCCTTCAGTGGACAAAGACAACAGAAGAGTCGGAGATCTCTGCTGAGGCTGGAAGCAGCACCCCTCCCCCTGCCTCCAGCAGCAGTCCACTTGATGCCAGCTCTGCTCTGGGCCCCACTGGCCCCTCTGATGCCACTGAGCAGGAGAGCTGTGACTCTGTTGAAACCATTGCTGCTGTCAGTGGAGACAATGATGGTAACATTTTTCTTTTTTTTTTTTTTTTTTTTTTACTTCTCAATGTTCATTTGTCATTGGTGTGTGCATGTGCATGCGTGTACATACCGTACAAAAGTCTCTTAAGGAATGTTTTTAATATCTTGTTGAATCTATGCCATAAAAAATTATGGGTGTTCTAAAGGCAAAAGAATGTCCAACCCGGTACCATCAAGGTGTACTTAATAAAGTAGCCGGTGAGGGTGTGTGTATATTAATGTTGTCACAATATTTGAATTTTAAACTTTGAATAAGATACCTTGGAAAATACTAATATTTTGATATCTTGAAGGGAAAAAAATTGCCAAAACACTGAGGTTGTTTATTTATTTATTTTATCTTTTAATTAAAATGTATTTAATTAAAATGTATTTATATGCATTGTATATAACTATAATATAACATTTAAATGATTAATAGATTTTATTTTCAATCTCTATTCAAGTTCATTGATAAGTGCACACAGGATGTGAACATCATTGAAATCGCTGAAGTGAAAACAAAACTCTGAGACGTGGGGCTCCCTTTGTTAGCCCCATGTGCTCATCTGTCTCAAATCTCAATAGTTTCAAATAGCATTCCTGCTCTGTTTTGTCAACCAATGCATGTCGTGAAGGTCCCGCACACAGCATCTTTCCAAAACCAACGCTATTACGTACACTGTGGCGACACTTCATATACTCCTTCTCTACATCCATAAACCACCTCGTTGCTCTTCCTCCCGACCTCATGCCTGGCAGCTCTAACCTCTGCATCCTTTTACCGAAATATTCACTCTCCCTCCTCTGAACATGTCCAAATCCTCTCAACCTGACCTTGACAACTTTGTCTCCAAAACATCTCACATCTGTCCCTCTGATGGACTCATTCCTAATCTTATCCATTCTTGTCACTCCCAAAGACAACCGCAACATCATCAGCTCTGCTCCCTCTAGCTCTTCCTCCTGTGCAGATGTCTCCAAACCATACAACATCACTGGTCTTACTACTGTCATATACACCTTTCCTTTCATTCTCGCTGGTACTCTTTTATCACACAACACACCTGACACTTTTCTCCACCCAATCCAACCTGCCTGCACATGCCACTTCACCTCTTTTCCACACTCCCCATTGCTCTGGACTGTTGAACCTAAGTACTTAAAATCCTGCACCAAGAGGTAAACTCTTCTCTCTCTCTTCTTGGATCCCTCTCATTTGCACACATATTCTGTCTTGCTCCGACTAACCTCCACCTGCTCCTATTCGCAAACATCATAGTCCATGGAGATTCCTGTCTGACCTCATCTTTCAGCCTGTCCATCACCACAGCCAACAAGAAGGGGCTCAGTGCCGATCCTTGATGCAGTCCCACCTTAATCGTGAACTCCTCTGTCACACCTACCTCACACCTTACCGCTGTCCAACTGCTCTCATACATGTCCTGCACCACTCTAACATACTTCTCTGCTCATACACCTCAAAGAACTCCTTCCATCTTTCCCTCACCCTCCTGTCACCTGTCAACACATTTCATTCTTTAATCACTCTAACCTGCTGCATCTTCTTTCCATCTCTATCCCTCTGCCTCGCCAACCCATAGACATCCCTCTCATCTTCCTCACTATTTAACCTTGCATACATGTGCACATAAGCTTTCTGTTTGGCCTTTGCTACCTCTGTCTTAACCTCACGCTGCACATCCCTATATTCCTGTCTGCTTTCCTCAGTCCTCTCACTGTCCCACTTCTTCCTAGCCAACCTCCTCCTCTGGATACTCTCCTGAAATCATTCCACCACCAAGCCTCCTTTATAGATGACACACCTAGCACCTTGGCTGTAGTAGTCCAGTCATTTAGAAGCATCTCCTGACCACCTAAAACCTGTCTCAACTTCTCCCTGAAAACCACAAAGCACTCCTTTTCCAAATTCCACCACTTTTGTATTCTGCTCTGCCTTTGTTCTCTTCATCTTACACACCACCATCTTATGCTGACTAGCTACAATCTATCCTACCACTACTTTGCAATTACTAATCTCTATCAGTTTTCAATGTCTATATAAGATATAGCCCACCTGTGTGCTCCTGCCACCATTCTTATGTGTTGCTACCTCTTCTGAAAGTATCTGTTTCCCACAGCCATCTCCATACTTTTAGCAAAGTCTACCAACCTCTGTCCTTCTTTTCTGAAGTCCAATGTCAATTTAAAGTTTAGATAGATCAGTTTAAACGGCTCCAATCATTCTAGCCTTGCTACCTTTCCACCTGGTCTCCTGGACAAACAGAATGTCGACTTTCCTCTTCTACATCAAATCTACCAGCGCTCTACCTTTACCTGACATTGTACCAACATTCAAAGTCCCTACTTTTAGTCCTAAACTCCTGCTTTCCTATTCTCTCTCCCTATTCATGCCTACGGACATGCCTTCCCCCTCTCCTTCTTCAACCAACAGTAGCCCAATTTCCACCAGTACCCTGTGGGTCAACGGCACCCATTGTGGTTGTTGTTAACCCGGGCCCCGACTAATCCTAATGTGTGTGTGTGTGTGTGTGTGTGTGTGTGTGTGTGTGTGTGTGTGTGTGTGCGTGCATATACACACACAAGTTAGCTGTAAGTTTGCTGTTTTATTTATGAGTGTGCCAGACATGACCTGGAGTGTGTTCTTTTTGCCAATGTAGCATCAGTGGATGAGAGCTCGTCGAGTCCATCCTGCACCACAGAGCCTCAGACTCCCAGCACTCAGACTCGTCTGAGCAGAGCAGCGGGACAACGTCCAGACACTCAGGGCCTGCAGGCTCCACACACACAGACAAGACTGAGCCGCTCTAGACAGGTGAGTATCACTGGAGCCAACTGTGGATTGTGCAGTTTTTCACTAAAATCAATTCTTTGCCATTACTGCAGTCGGGAAGGCAGAGAAAAAAGGCAGTCATGATGCCTCGTGTTGTTCTTACTCCTCTTAAAGTGAATGGAGAGCATGTAACTTCAGGTAAGAACAGCATATCTGATAACTTATTTAACTTAATTAAGACTCTCAAATGTATAGATTGTAATAATCCTGTTGTCAGAAAATACTGTTTTCCAAAACAAAAACGCCTTTTGTCATGTGGCAGGACCCATGAAGAGGAGTCGAGGGGGGGTGGATGTAGACTTTGAGACTCCAGGCTCCATCCTGGTCAACACTAACATTAGAGCTCTGATTAATGTCAGGACCTTCTCAGCCTTTCCATCTCACTCCCAGCAGCAGCTGCTCCAGCTGTTGCCTGAGGTGGACAGACAGGTATTTTCACAGTTCAAACATTTGCCAACCCATACACTTCTCTGCAATATTTTAGTTACGTTTTAACGTATCATGTTTTGAATTTGCTGGATCAAATAATATAACCTTTAAGTTTAAAAATGTTCTGAGTCATTTGCACTCCTGACTCTTAAAAAGGAGTTTAGGGTTGCCCAGTAGGTCACAAATTTGCTCCCCAGGTTATAACATTTTAGCAACATTAAGCCCTCCATGTCCACCTCATGTGGATCCTCCCTCACCCTGATGTATGTTCGAAGGACAGGGGTGTTGTCTGTAGAATCAGAAATTATTCAATAGTAATGGCATTTCCTAATGTAGATACAATACAATATGATAATAATTCAGCATGTTTATAGGCTAATTTAATGCATTTTTTCATCAATCGCACACAGAAAAGGAATTTGTAAAACACGCTTCAGTTTCTCCCCCTCAGTGTGTGTGAGGCATTTGTGCTACACCTCCAAATGTTAGCACACATTGGTCAAAGTTGGCGCAGAGCAAGACTCAAACTGGGTCTCCTGTGTATTTACATGTGCTCTACCGCCTGAGCTAGCTTTAATAATAAATGTGTGTCATGTTTTAGAGTTGTAGGCACAAGAATTTTAAGCTTCTATTTATTATTTGACTTTTTTTTTTTTTACTTTTCTGTCTTGTTTGGATGAAGGTGGGACCTGATGGAATGGCCAGGCTAAGTAGTTCAGCTCTGAACAATGAATTTTTTACCCATGCCTCACAGAGCTGGAAAGAGAGGTTGGCTGAAGGTGCGTTCTTTACCCATTGATCTGCTTCTCAGTTCCTCATAGAACTTGTGCTCTCTATAACCCTACTGTCCCTTTTCAGGTGAGTTCACTCATGAGATGCAGGTGCGCTTCCGTCAAGAAATGGAGAAGGAGAAAAAGGTGGAGGCATGGAAAGAGAAGTTTTTTGAAGAGTACCATGGTCAAAAGTAAGAGCCACTATTAAATCTCTCCTAGAGCTGTTTCAGGATTAACTTGATGCTGGAGAGAAAATAAAATGGTTTAGGCTAGTTACCTAAACTTTGAGCAAATATTTTTTATCTTGTTTCAATGTTGACCTCCACTATATGTACTCAGTTTAAAATTCACACGTTTGCTTCTTTAGGTCAGGGCTGACGCGGGAAGAATCTCTGAAGCTCACCATGAGTGAAGCCACAGAAGTTGCTGCCACTGTGCTGGATGATGGTGTGGCCGCTGTGGCCTCAAGTGCCCCGAAGAGACGCAGTGTGGGGCGACGGAGGAGGGACGGCAGGATGAGGAGACGTACCCGAGCTGATCTGCGGCGCCGGGCCCGTCGACCCCTCTGCAAAGCTGCTCCTGCCCTGCAGCAGACAGAAAACACTGAGCCCAGTGCTGTGTTGGAGAGTTTGACTGTGTCCGAAGCTTCACCCATTTCTGACAGCACAGTCATTCCAGTCCAGATGGAGCTCCAGGCCAACAGTACTGTAGAGCTTCCAGGAGAAAGCACTCCCACAGAGCCGGAACCTACAGACTCTCAAGAGACTGTTACATTGCCAGCCCCTGTCTCCAGCCCCAGCCCCAGCCCAGCCTCCACCAGTGCCAATGAGGAGCCTGAAGTGCCCCCTCGGTTGTGTGCAGAAGAGCCCGCAGTAGCACTGGCCTCTGCCTCTTCTCCTTCCTCCTCCTCGTCGTCCTCCTCTGCCTCCTCACCTGCCTCCTCACCTTCCTCACCCTCAGATCCACAGACCTTTGGCACAGGACTGGACTCCTCTTCATCCTCTTCTGCTTCAAGTGCTGCTGTAGCGGCTGATCCGCTGGATGACTCGGCTTCTATTGTTACTTCAGTCACAGGAGGCACAGCAACGAGCAGTCGTGAGAGCAGTCCCTCAGCCAGCCCTGCCACCACCCCAGTGCCCAGCGCCCAGCACAAGGAGCAGAAGAAAAGGCCGGACGAGCTTTAGCAGCTTCCTGAGAAAAGGCCCGGCTCGATGACCATCAGTCCTTTCGTACCACAATTAACAGTGTGTGTTCAGAGAAGCCGCAGCCAACAACAGAAGAACCCAGGGTGCCGCCTATCAGGGTAAGTCTGCACAAACTACACTGCACACTGCGTTGAAAATCGCTTTCATTTATATGTCTGTTCTGTTCTGTTTCAGATTCAACTGTCCAGGATCAAACCTCCCTGGGTCAAAGGCCATCCCACCTACCAGATCTGCCCCAGGATTGTGCCCCCCGGCCAGGGCTCGCGGCGGTCGGGGACGGGGGGCGCGCGAACACTGGCAGACATCAAGGCCCGTGCCCAGCAGGCACGTGCCCAACGCGAAGCCGCTGCTGCTGTTGCAGCCTCTGCCGAAGGGGCAGCACCGGCCGGGATCGGGGTGCAACATAGCACTGGGATACACAATAACAACTGTGGACGAGCAGCACAGGAGCCTTCAGAAGAGTCCAGAGGAGGAAGAAGTGGAGGAGCTGGGGAGCACAGCGCGTCTGCAGACCCTAATTCATCTGGAACACAACTACTGCTTCTCAATGTAGAGCCCACTCCTCAGCCTTCGCCCGCACCTTCCACTACCTCCACGTTAGTGTCCCTAGAGCCCCCACAAACCCCCAGCCCGGCCCATGACACTCCAGAAGAATCGTCACCTGGAGAAGGAGAAAAGGTTGCAGCTAGTTTTCAGCCCAATGACACTGCAGACAAGGCGACTGAGCCGGTCTTGTGCGAGTCCAAGTCTGACGCTAACCAGGAGCATGCTCTGGAGTCTGCCAGTGTCCACACAGTAAGCATAAACCACAGCTATGAAAATCTCTCACTCGCCCCAACCTCCATCCCAGATTCACTTCCAAGGTTTGGTGCTCAGGGTGTGGATGTGATTCAAAAGCTCCCCAGCGCTCACATGGAAGAGCAGGGCCAAGGTGTAATCCAGCACTGCTCCGAGCTCAGGCACTCTGCTACAGTGAGAGAACACAGAGACATGCCTCACTGTGTACACTTTTCCAGTGTTAAGAAAGATGACGAGGCCGGAGTTAACAGCGACTCCACTGAAACTGCGTCGGACGGTGAGACAGAGAGTCACCAGTCTGAACGGGACTGGGGCTCCACAGTGAACAGCCCAAATCCTTCCAACCAAAAGCCAGTTATACAGGCCCATGTCTCTGGCCGTTATGGTCAGACAGTCATTCAACACTGCTCTGTGAATGGGCTGGCACAGCCACATGGCTCACACCCTCTACCTACAATCCACAGAGAGGAGGTCAGAGACACTGATGAAGTAAAGCTTGATTGTGGCGACAGACAGAGTTCTCCTGATTCAGACTGTGTCAAATCCATTATCAATTCTCCCACTTTCGTTGCTTCCTCCAGGAGAGCAGTGAACTCTGTGAGGGCTGTGTCCAGTGTGGAGGCCAACAACCCCCTGGTGACCCAGCTGCTGCAGGGCAGCCTGCCTCTGGAGAAGGTGCTGCCCTCACACCCTGCAAACAGGTTGGAAATCAGTCGTCTGCCCGGATCTCACCCAAGAACTTCTCACAGCAGAGCTGAGATCTCCCCTCAGTCTCCTAGTCTAGACCTTGCACTGTCTCAGAACCACAAGTCTCCAGGTGGCCGGGGGGCCGTTCTCACAGAGGGCCACTCAGTGTCGCAGCAGCAGGTCCCAGTCATCACCTCTGTCCCAACCTCCTCCGGGACCTCCTCCAGATTTAAACCTGAGACTGGCTCTCAGCTCACTGCAGATTTTACACTCATCAAAGACTCTTTTGGTCCCCAGCCATCACAGGGGGCCACTCCAGACAGAACCCTGCAAGCCACCAGAACCATGCTTAATGGCCCCTCTCCTCCCCACGCAGACCCTTGTCCCACAGAGGGTGTGCCTCCCATAAAGGCCAACTGGTGGCCCCCACAGTCTCTGCAGCAGCTGTCTCCTGCGGCTGTTGTGAAGAATGAGGTGAGCTCACGGCCCTCGTGCCAGGATGGGGCCATCTCCTCTCCGCTTCTGCCTGTTAGCGTTACCAAAAAAGAACCTGTGAACTCGGTGGATGGTTACTTGAGCGGAGGAGCCATGGAGGGGCTGCTGAACATGGAGCTGGCGTTGGCCAGGATGGCCAAAAAGGATCACAGCAAAGGCAGCTACTCCTCTGGCTCCTCGCCCTCCTCGGCCACGACCCTACCCTTCCAGTTTTACGGAAAGCTCTCCAAGCAAAGCGGATCGGGTGTTAGCTACCGGCTAACGTGTCCGTGATGGACAATGGCTTTTCTCGAAGTGTAGCAGAAGGAGTGCTCCAGCTGCGTCCCATCCAGGCCTTCACCGACAGTGCGGCTGAGGAAGTGACCCTCAAGTGCTCCTGTCGACTCAAAGCCATGATCATGTGCCAAGGCTGTGGTGCCTTCTGCCACGACGATTGCATAGGGCCCTCCAAACTGTGTGTGTCGTGCCTGGTGGTCAGATAGTGTGGTGAACTGAATGTCCTGCAGTATCTTGTCATTCTGTCTGTGTTGTCGGTGTCAGTGGCAGAGTTGGAGGGTAAGGGTCCAATATGAGGTTTGAGCACATCCCAGAAGCCTGATGAACAACATTGCCTTGTAAAATAGAGCGGCGGGTGTTGGCACAGATTCACAGTATGTTTTTGCTGTACTGGTTTATTATTATTATTATTATTATTATTATTATTATTAATAATGATATTGTTATTGTGAATTTGGGGCATGGTTGATTGTAAATTGTGCCTTTTTGTGTTTACTTCTCAAACATTTACCTCATCTTTTCTTGCTTTGTCTTCATTTGGTTGCCAACATTGTCTTGGTGTCTTGTTTGCTTCACAAACAGGAACATGTTATTTTCTTGTGCAAATAAATATTTTTTTAACCATTAAAATGAGTAAATAAAGTAAATAATTTGGTTTTGTGTGTTTTAGTCACCATTTAGACCTTTTGGCTTAGCCAAAAGGTCTAAATGGTTAGGTTCCAGATGGAGGTTATAAACATGGCCCACTGACCAATCAAGAAGAAGAAACTATCATGACAAGCTCATTAACCATAAGGCACAAAGAAAACTTGGAGGGAAGTGGATTCCAACAAGCTCCTTTTTTAAGGATGTAGTTTTTTAGAAGAATCAGTCTCTTCTTGGTTTAGTCACCTCCTTAGGGTAAAATATCAGGATACACTATCAATTGGACAAAGAGTGAGTTTGTGCCTCTCTCAACTGTTAATTTACCAGGTTTTATTGAAAGTGTTTAATTTAAAGTAGTCAAAGATCACTTCAGCTATCTTGGTTTGACTGCTTAAACAGAATATTTAAGGCCTGAAACTCTACCCTGTCAATGATTGACTGCATTAACTCAATTAAAATTATATTTAAAGTCCATCAAAATCTCTCTATCTCACTTCAGCCTTCAAGGATTTAGATTAGAATGATTTTATCCTATATGTGGAACAATAAGAATCCCAGGATTTCAAAGATACATTTGCAAAAACCTAAGGTGGAGCTTGTCAGTTTTCAAGCATTAATACTGGGCTGCCAACTTCAGGGTGTTACTGTTCTGCTGATTGGGGGCCCCAGACAGCTCGATCCCTAAAACCCCTTTATGGCTCAGGATAGAGGCCAACTCTAAAAGCTATGCTTTTTTTTCACGTGGCCTTTATTTTGTTAACAGTCTGAGACTTTTCAACCAGATCTGTCTGACACTACCAGACATCTCAGCACAGCATCTATATGTTTTAACCACAGTTTTTTGCCACCATAGCTTGATGAATCATACGAATGCAGAAAGAAGGGTCTCAATTGAAAACTTGTATGTCGATGGTTCATTTCCGTCATTCAATCAGCTAAAAGTATAATTTGCCCCATTTACATTTCTCTTGATATATTTGCAGGTAAGGCACTATATTTAGTACATGATCTCCCTGTGGAACATGTAATTTATAATGTGTTAAAAAGCCCTCCTGACTTCAAGAATTGTACATTGGTTTGAATGTATTACAGCACATACTGTGGAAATTAGACACAAGGAGGAATTCAATATTGATGTGTCTGAGTCTATGTGGGACAAATGTTTATGATTGATTCTTGTTCCATAAACAGCAGGCATCACTTAATTCAATTTAAGTCTGTTCATTTACAGTATTCTAAAGTAAGACTACATAGGATTTATCCCTCTATTTCCCCCATATGTGACAAATTCAAGATATCAGAGTGTACGTTCTCTCATGCTTTTGGTCTTGTTCTTCATTGTCCGGGTTCTGGACTAAAGTGTATGATAGGTACTTTAATGGGCAAGGCCTATAAAAAGCCCCTTCAACTTGAACCAGGACTTCCCATTTTCAGCTGTTCACAGAGTGGGTTATTCCTGCAACAATGCAGCAACCTCTGGAATGAAGAATGATCGTTGCTAAAAGACTGATTGCTGTTGCTTAAAAGAATGGAAATCCCCTTCTCCCCATTCTTTCAAAATGTGGGTCAATAATATGTTGTCGCTGATACAGATGGACAAGCTGAGACCTGCTCCCAACAACGTTTGGACCCCAACAACTAAAAAAAGTTGTTGGGGTCCATTTCTTGCCCACCTTGAAGAGATTTAAACTGTAAGGATTATCCTATCCCTATGCCTCAAGGACTTTCTCTTGGTTGCCTCTCCATTGTACATTTGTTTCAACTGGCACAATATTGTACCTTGCACATCTGAGCCTTTGATTGTTCTTCTTGTTTAATGATTAAAAAAAAAACAAATAAATAAAAAATATATAAAGACTAATAGTAAAAATCAAAAGGTTTTTTAAAAGAGTGATAAGGCAGTTGTTATTGTGGGTTCAGCTTTATTTAAGAGAAAATTTGTCATTTTTGCACAGACATAATTAACACATAGATAATAAAAAATTAAATACATCACCATCACTTTGTTCTTCACCAAATAAACTGAGCAGCTTAAACTTCTCCTTTCCATATTGCAGTGTACTCAAAATATTTTGAGGAAATAAATAAAAACACCAATGTTTTAGAAAATTATTTTTAAAAGAGTTACAAAATATCTGCACTTAAAAAAGATCCCTGTATTTAAATAAATAACCTATACAAAACAATTTATAGCTGATATCTGAAAATATGTCCTCTTTGTTCAACAATGCAGAGGAGATGGTTTCCCTCAGATTGATGAAAACCTTTTAGCATTTGGAAAAAGGTAATATATTATGAAGACTAAATAGGTAAACGTATAAATAAGAAATGAATAAATAGGTTGATAACATTTGAAAGGCTTACACAACAATAGCAAGAATTAATCTACAAACTAGAGGTGGAACAGCACTATCCTCAGACAGAACACTAGAAAGAGTTTAGACGGAGATGAGAGCTCAGCCCCTGCCTGTATCTAGCCACAGCCCCACGTCCTAAAGGAACATGCAAACAGCGATCAAGTACAAACCACACATCATCTGCTCAGAAAATGAGAAGAATTCTACATAATATTGAAAGGACATGGAATGAAAGACGTGCGATGGCGTCACACAGCAATGCCTTTGACGGCCTGGTTGATGGACTCCAGCAGAGCGCGGTTCTCGGGGTTCTGGTAGCAGTCTTTGTTGGTGAACATGTGAGTCAGCGTGTCCACATAGTTGTCAAAGTTGTCCTCTGAGAGTGGCTCCTGCTGAACACATTCACAAAGTGAGTTGGACTCATGTGGACACACAAGACAAACATCCGACACCTCAGGAAAACGTTAGCCTCACACACTTCTCTGCTCTCCACATGAGGCTTTACTAACTCTTAGACATTAGTGAGTGGGCTCAACGTAATATCATGGGAC
This sequence comes from Neodontobutis hainanensis, assembly GCA_024349245.1. Taxonomy (NCBI): domain Eukaryota; kingdom Metazoa; phylum Chordata; class Actinopteri; order Gobiiformes; family Odontobutidae; genus Neodontobutis; species Neodontobutis hainanensis. The sequence continues at coordinate 34,867 of JALDNG010001698.1, forward strand.
AAGTCACTATTTGTTTTGACGAGGTATGACACATCAGGATCAGTAATGTATGGCTGGTGGACTATAAGAAAATTAAGTCTTAAATTGTTTGATCAGATTATTTAGAAACAGTACCGGTCCACCATTTCTTCTACTTTTTCCTTATTCCTATTACACAAGCAATAACTACATATTTTGTCACTCTAAAAATATAATTTAGAGTACCAACTGCCGGACACTGCTGCTATGACCTGGGGTTTTGTTACTGAGACGGAATGTGACACAAACAGCGTCACTGCTTCTTTCTCTTAAAGTTTCATATTTTCTTTTATTTGGGTTGAGCAGCATTTAGGGCTGGAAACAGCAAATAAAAGTGCTGCTGTGCACTGACCAGAGAGGGCAGGCGGATGTTGGCCAGGCTGTGGATCAGGGCTCGACTCAAGCCCGACAGCTCCAAGAACAGGGCCTCGTTCCTCTCCTCGATCTGCCTGTTCTCCTCCTCCATGTTCTTCAGGCTCTTCTCCATCGAGGAGATCTACATCAAAACCAAAATACAGGGTCCAGTCAGTAACACATGCTGGAGCTCAGGCCAGAACAGGCTTTCAGTTCTACTTGACTTACTTATTTTTAGACCATGAAAAGATTTAGGCTGTGTGTAGGTCTGGATAAAGGGTGACTCTAACCTGAGTGTGCAAGTTCACCATGTCGGCTTCCATCTCAGAGTTCGACTCGTTCAGCTCAGTGATTTCTTTGTTCAGCTGCTTGATGTCTTCATCATTGTCCAGCACTAAATAGCATCAAGTGACAGTTTTTGTTTCCATCAGACACATACATTTATTATTTTTACTTCATTTATCCAGGTTAGGTCTCATTTTCAAGAAAGAGCTGTTTTAAATAATAGATAGATAATAATGTAATAGATATTACAATCAATACAAAACAGTTGTTTTAAAATACTATAGTATAGTAGTAGTATAAAAATCATAAATATAGAAGTAAGAATGACAAAAGAAAGAGCAGAAATCCCACAGGAGGTCAGAAGGTGGTGTAAACATACGCAAGTTTAAAGTCAGCACCGAGCTGAGCAGCAAAACCATTATTTAGAACTAACGCATCGTTACTTTGAAAATATTACATAGTACACTCTTCTGTAACTGTATATTAGTATTTTATCTACTTTTAGGACCATGTGCAGCACAAGCTTTCAGATGATTGTGTGTGTGTTATTGATACGGACTATACAGCAATGTTTATTTTGTCTTTTATCACAAAGTAACTCAAAGTGCTTTACAGGAATATAAGACCATTTACAAGATTTAGATTAAGAAACATAAGAAAAACTCTTTCAGTTGTAATGTTGGTGGAAGATGAAGAAAAAAGAGGAAGGTTTTTAATCTCTTCACTATAATTGGACTCAACTAGTGCCCTCTAAGATGTATTTCAAAAGAAGAACCCCAATTTTAACCTAAACCTTCTTCAGCAGGTTTTCACTGTGGGGCATAAATGTTAAATCTTCATCAAATGTTATGCCAAGATATTTATATGATGGTACTAAATAGTAAAGTAAATAGTAAATATTATTGGAATAATGCAGTAAGTGGTCCTTAATGAACTTTTCTATAATTGTGGCTAAAACACAGTGAAATGGGCCTGTAGTTCTTTAGTGCTAAAGGTCACCACCTTTCAATAAGGGTAAGACAGGCAGTTTTCCAAATGTCAGGAATGGAGTTTTGTTATGCGGATCGATTCAAAATTTGTGTCATTGGCTACGCGTCCAAATGAAAGATATAAGAGGAAAGAGGATTTCCTAATGTCTAGCAGCTCAAGCTCCTTACAAACCTCTCTGACAGACAACTGAGTGAATGAGAGACTGGGCTAGTGGAGATGTGGCTGGTAGGGAGTTTCAGAAGAGTCATGAAACAAAGAGCTGGTGGCAACAAAGTGTCTGAACCCTCCACAACAATCATGATGTAAATTCTGTTACTGTTTAACACTTTTTACTCTGTTTCAAACATAAGCACACTGCCTAACATTCCTGTCGCTGTCTGTGCCTGAGACACATTTGAGTGCACAGCACAGCTGTCTTCATTCCATTTAGTAAAAACTAGTTTCAACACCTGGATAATGTATTTAGCGATTTATCAGCGAGAGGACAGCCTGACAGACTAGAAGATAGTGACAGAGAATGTATTCTGCCATCTTTTTATTGTATTGTTCACCCAGAACGATATGCTACTCGTATTGTGTTCAGTCATCTCATTGAGCAGAGACAGTACTGAGGTCTCTCACCATCACTGGCTCTGAACTTAGCACTCATGTACTCCTCTCCTGGCAGCTTGGTTCTCTTCTTGTTGGCTGAGGCTCTCGGACAACCTGATAAACTACAAGAGCAACACAGCACCTTTAGTATACAACACAGTATTGCAACACAATGTGCGTTATATGAATATTTCAAATATAATCCTGTGGATAGAAAAAGTCTTGTACCTGCGATGTGTCAGAAAACTGCCATTGGCGTGGCCAGAGCCATCACAGCCAGGCGTGGGACAGGTCGGCCCCTCAGATTTAAAGGCTTTCCATGAAAAGGGAGTGCCATTCAGAAGGCCCTCCTTCTGTCGTCGTGCAGCGAGCGGACAGCCATAGGCGCTGCGGTGAGTGGCATACTTCCCACTGATGTGGCCCATACTGTCACAGCCTGGAACAGGACACCTGCAGGGAAAAACGACTGGATCCACAAACTGGAGCTGTATTCTTACAGAATGCAATTATTCCCCTTTTCTAAACAGCTCCTATGGCTTCACTGTGGCTAAATGGACCTTATGACTTTTGATAGATCACCTGATCAGCTCAGAGTCCTCCTTGTCATCTCTGGTGGGGGTAGACTTGATCCCACCTTTTTTGGCTCGAGGACATCCGGAGAGACTGCCAGAGAAGAGCAGAGTCAGGATGGAGCTACCATCAGTGAAACAGCATTATGTAGGACATGTGCCGAAGCGGTCCTACCTTCGATGTGAGGCATAGTTCCCAGTGATGTGACCTGATCCATCACAACCTGGAGTGGGACACCTGTGGCACACAAAGCCCTTTTACATGTGGCTCATACATTAAATGTGTTGGGTGAAACACAGGGTAAGGACAGTAGGGACAGTAGGGACAGTAGGGATAGTAGAAGAGGTGAGAGAAGACAGAACATACTTCAGTTCAGCTGTGTGGGCAGCCATGAGGGTCCAGCGATTTATCAGCGAGAGGACAGCCTGACAGACTAGAAGATAGTGACAGAGAACATGAGAAAACCAGAGGAGATGTCCGAGTGTGGAGCAGGGAGAGCACAGCTCACAGGGTTCAAAGTCAAGTGACTCAAGGCCAGTTCAGTGCAGCTATGTCGGTGTGTGACCTCGCTCGTTTGCTCTGTTCACAGGAGGAACAGAGCTCACTTCCTGCTTCAGATGCAAAAGTACACATTTCTGATAATAATATCTAAAACAGTATTATTTTAGAGTGCACCTCTCTGTTTCACTGAATGAATAAACCTAATTTTATGTAGATTTATATAACCACTTTCTCTGATGTGAAAAGCCTCAGTGGTGACGTAACAAACACAGCAGTATTATTAACTGCAGATGAAAGTCGTTCTCAGACACAGTCTGAGACCTCGGTCCTTGAATGATTTCTTTCTTTAATAGGGTCTTTTGCATTTCAATGCAGCTCGTACCTTCGATGGGATGCGTAGTTTCCAGTGATGTGTCCACTTCCATCACAGCCTGGAGTAGGGCACCTAGAGCCAAAAGCATGGTCTCAAACTCAGACTGCCAAGCAAATGTAAAGAAAGAAAAAAGAGGACTTACACCAGAATATCCTTTTTGCTGTCTTTAGGCTGGAGTTTGACTTTGAAGCTGGAGGTGGTGACCTCTCCAGGATATGTCCTATCCTCCAGGTTGTCCTGCTCATCGTCCTCGGCGTCAGAGGAGCTGTAGGATGGAACTGTGTACTCCACCTGAGAGGAACAGTGAAACCAGGTTAAAAGTGTGAGAGTGATGCCCTGGGCCCTGAGTGTGTGCACCACTCTACCTCGTCGGCGTCCTCCTCCTTGACGCCACTGGTTGTGGTAAAGTCCAGTGGCTCGACCCAGTCTTGCTGTGGGTGCAGCTGAGAGGAGGGGTACGAAGAGGAGGACGGCTCTGGGCTCTGCAGCTCTTCTCTCTTGGTTCTTTTCATGCTCAGATTCAATGTGCCATTCTCATCCACCTCAATTTCAGACTCCTAAAGTTTTAAAGAAAGTGAATTTGAAAGGCCCCATTCAAGTCCTACTGCATTAAATACCATAGCAGTACTGCAGCTCAAGCTGTATCTGTCATATGGATTGTGCACTTGTTTATATTATCATATATATATATATATATATATATATATATATATATATATATATATATATATATATATATATATATATATATATATATATATATATGTTGTACCCCTATAGAAATCCTCAGAAATTCAACACTAGCCCCGATGGAGGGTCTAAATTCGAGGGCTGTAGTGTAGTAAAGCCTGTTTGTCACTTTGTCACTGAAAGGCAGCTGCTGTTGTGATATTGGGCTTTAGAAATAAAATTGAATAAGATGCAAATAAAGATAAACAGATTGGGATCACAGTTCTACCTCATGGACACTGTCACAACTGTCATGTTTTTTGCCTCTGCATTTTTCACCTGTATTTTACAAGGGCTAAATACTAAATGGAAGTGAGAGCTGAATCAAAACGTGCACACCCCTGATGTGGCTCACAGGCTGTGACTCAACTGTGAGAGTACCTCTGTGCAGGGCTCGTGGGCCTGGGCACTCAGGCTCTCTGGTCTCTCCCAGCAGCGAGTGGACAGGTTGAGGATGGCGGTAGCTGCCATGTGAGCCGCCTCGGCGTCCTGGCTGTAGTCATAATCAGAGGAGGGTGCACTGGAATACCCCCCAGCCACAGTGGGACTCGGGGAGGAGTCCTTAGGGAATGGTTTAGCTGTGGGAGCAACAACAGCACAACGACATCAGCATCAGCAACAGCAGGACTACGTTCAGTATGAACTACGTCATCACAATATGGACTATCCGACTTTAAGATCTTCATTTGAAACAGCTGTGAGTACAGCTGAGTATCGGTGCTGAATGTCAGATAGGAGCAACAGTGTGCAGGGCTCACTTTGGAAGGCTTTGGGTGAGGTTTCACTGGTGCTAGGAGTTTTTGGAATGAGCGTTCGCTTTCCAAAGACCTGGACATCAAAGCTTGCATAGTCAAAAGACACCTTGGAGTACTTCTCCAGCTCTTTAGCCAGGTTGGCCCGGGGCGTGGTGGTCACTGTGCCGGGCCGGTAGCTGCCATACTGAGGGATTTCCAGCTGTTTTACAAAACACATAGGCCTGAAAGACATATGCAAAAAGCCTTGTATTCAAACCCTGTAAATCCAAATCCTGTTGCTAAAGGTAAGCCAGAGAGAGTGTGTGTGACCTGAGAACTCGGTCAGAGTTGGATGAGGGCTCACTGGTTGAAGCCTGTAGATGCTTGTCCTGATTCAGATTCCTGTTCAGCTTCTTTGCTGCAGCGATGGGGCAGCCTGACAGACTGACAGACAAGTGTTCCATAGTAAGTAATTTGCATTTGATAAAACACATTCTCAGTATGTTTTTATGTGTACAGTGCCATTTTTTAAAATATTTTACATTTACAAAGAACTGTTTTGTGTACAGCTTCATTATTATTAGTAGTAGAGCTGTTAGGGTTAGGGATTTTAGTGAGTACTGACTTGATATTAGTTTGTTTTATTGTTTTACTTCAAATGATAAATTTCATAATTAGAAGATTTTGATAGTAGATGTAAGCAGTAAAATATTGTACACAAAATCAGTCGAAAATCAGGCAAAGCATTTAAAAGAATCTCAGAATATTTTTCCTAGAGGCTCCTTTGGCACAGTATTCCTGGAACTAATGGCAGAATAGAGCCATGTCGTATGTCAACGTAAGCCTTTTATGATAAAGGTGGGCCTCGAGAAGCGTGACTGTTGTTGATAGGCTTTAAAGGAAATCTCTGCACCAGTTTACATTTAAAAAAACCTAGGCAAATAAATCAGTAAGAGAGGGAGACATTTTTGTAGCAGCCTGCCCCTAGTGGAGAGTAACAACGATCTAATGCTATTTGTACATGATGATTTAGACAGACCTCTGTATTGTTATTCTGTTGGCTTTACTGCATGTGATGGACATGCTCCAGCTGCAGTCTCTCAGTGAGTGTGTGTGTGTGCGTGGTGTGTGCTGATTAACCTGCGGTGTGTGTTGCGGTTACTGTTGACATGGCCTTGACCTGTGCATCCCGGAGTTGGACACTTCAGGACGTTTTCATGCATGGCCAAGACTACAGCACGACACACAAACAGTCAGTACTTAGTTGTGTTAGTAACTGCTCCAAAGGTTAGCGCAAAACTGCAGTCAAATCACTTTTATATTAATCTGTCCACTGAATTATAAAATACAGTGGCATGAAAAAGTATCTGAAGCATGGAATTTCTCACATTTGTGTCTAAAATCACCATCAAATGTGATCTGATCTTTGTCAAAATGACACAAATGAAAAAACAGTATCTGCTTTAACTTAAACCACCCAAACATTTATAGGTTTTCATATTTTTAATGAGGATAACATGCTAACAATGACAGAAGGGGGAGGAAGAAGTAACTGAACCATTACATTTAATATCTGGTTGTCATCCCTTTGGCAGCAATAACTTCAACCAGACATTTCCTGTAGCTGCAGATCAGCCTGGCACATCGATCAGGATCAATCTTGGACCATTCCTCGTTACAAAACTGCTGCAGTTCAGTCAGATTCCTGGGATGTATGGTATGAATCACTGTCTTGAGGTCATGCCACAGCATCTCAATGGGGTTCAAGTCAGGACTTTGACTTGGCCACTCCAGAACGTGTATTTTGTTCTTCTGAAACCATTCTGAAGTTTACTTCTGTGTTTTGGGTCATTGTCCTGTTGCAACATCCATCCTCTTTTTAGCTTCAACTGTCTGACAGAAGGCCTCAGCTTTTCCTGCAAAACATCCTGATAAACATTTGAATTCATTTTTCCATTAATGATTGTCTTGTCTTGTCTTGTCAAGTAGTCCAGGCCCTGAGGCAAAACAGCCCCAAACCATGATGCCCCCTGCACCAGGCTTCATGGATGAGGTGTTGATGTTGGTGAGCTGTACCATTTTCCTCCACACATGATGTTGTGTGTTCCTTCCAAACAGTTCAACTTTTGTTTCATCAGTCCACTAAATATTTTGCCAGAAGTTCTGTGGACTGTACAAGTGCCTTTGCACATTAGACAATGCTTCTCATCAAGACACAGTTCTTACCAGGTGTGTGTTTTTTAGTGAGCAGGGCAGCTTTAAGGACTCCTCAGTGATTGGACACACCCCTGACTTGAAAAAAAAATTGGTATTAATTGCTCTCAAAGTCTCCTTAGGCTGAAGGTTCAGTTACTTATTCCTCACCCTTCTATTATTGTTTGCATGTTATCCTCATTAAAAATATAAAAAACCTATAAATGTTTGGATGGTTTAAGTTAAAGCAGACACTGTTTTTTCATTTGTGTCATTTTGACAAAGATCAGATCACATTTGATGGTGACTTTAGGCAAAAATGTGAGAAATTCCAAAGGCTTCAGATACTTTTTCATGCCACTGTAAATGCGGACAATAAGAATGTGCCTGTCTACTGTCTGCTGAGCACTTGGCACTCACTCTCAGGAGGGATTCTGTCTTTGTGGGGACATCCTGACAGACTTCGATGGTGTGGGTACAGTCCAGTCACATGACCTGTTCCGTCACAGCCTGGAGTTGGACATTTGACTTCTTTTTTCTCTGATAAAAGGACACAATGCAAAGAGAATCAGTGAAGGCAGTTTCAGTACAGGAGTGGCCTATGAACGAGTCGGACAAGGAAGAAGACTCCTGTGGTTTATAAAAAAAAAAAAAAAAAAAAGATTTACGTAAATGGCAATTGGCATGCATTTATATAACACTTTTTTGCACCTTCTTGGGCACCCAAAGCGCTTTACATCGTGCTTCCACTCACCCCATTCACACACATTCACTCCTGGGGCAGACAGAAGGGGGCTGCCATACAAACGGTGCTCAACCTTCTCCTACCACCACCAAACACACCTCTACAGTCACACACATTCATACACCAGTGCTACAGACACTGGAGGCAATGTTGGTTAAGTGTCTTGCCTAAGGACATAACGACAGTTTGAACAGGGCAGAGCGGGATCCGCCAACCTTCCGGTTATAGGACGACTGCTCTACCACTGAGCCACTGCAACACTGGATCTGAATGCACTGTCCCTCATCACTGGGTAAAGGACTTCAGAGATCTTCACAAGGTCTGCAGCAGTCTAAGCAAGGATGATCAGACATTTTAAGACACCTGTCAAACTCCTTTGGGGAAATCCAAACTGTGCTTGGGCCAGCTGAGATAAGATACAATCTATATACATATTAACAAGGTAATAAAAAGGCCACTGATGACATTGCATCATTTAAAAAAAAAGGCAAATGGCATTGGTTTTATATAGCGCTTTTCCACCTAGAAGATCCAGAGTCTACAGTCTGATATAAGAGTCAAAGTCTCTACAGTCTGATACAGGAGTCAGAGTCTCTACAGTCTGATACAGGAGTCAGAGTCTCTTTAGTCTGATACAGGAGTCAGAGTCTCTACAGTCTGATACAGGAGTCAGAGTCTACAGTCTGATATAAGAGTCAAAGTCTCTACAGTCTGATACAGGAGTCAAAGTCTCTTTAGTCTGATACAGGAGTCAGAGTCTCTTTAGTCTGATATAAGAGTCAAAGTCTCTACAGTCTGATACAGGAGTCAAAGTCTCTACAGTCTGATACAGGAGTCAAAGTCTCTACAGTCTGATACAGGAGTCAGAGTCTCTACAGTCTGATACAGGAGTCAGAGTCTACAGTCTGATACAGGAGTCAAAGTCTCTACAGTCTGATACAGGAGTCAGAGTCTCTACAGTCTGATACAGGAGTCAGAGTCTCTTTAGTCTGATACAGGAGTCAGAGTCTCTACAGTCTGATACAGGAGTCAGAGTCTACAGTCTGATATAAGAGTCAAAGTCTCTACAGTCTGATACAGGAGTCAAAGTCTCTTTAGTCTGATACAGGAGTCAGAGTCTCTTTAGTCTGATATAAGAGTCAAAGTCTCTACAGTCTGATACAGGAGTCAAAGTCTCTACAGTCTGATACAGGAGTCAGAGTCTACAGTCTGATATAAGAGTCAAAGTCTCTACAGTCTGATACAGGAGTCAAAGTCTCTACAGTCTGATACAGGAGTCAAAGTCTCTACAGTCTGATACAGGAGTCAGAGTCTACAGTCTGATATAAGAGTCAAAGTCTCTACAGTCTGATACAGGAGTCAGAGTCTCTACAGTCTGATACAGGAGTCAGAGTCTCTACAGTCTGATACAGGAGTCAAAGTCTCTACAGTCTGATACAGGAGTCAAAGTCTCTACAGTCTGATACAGGAGTCAGAGTCTATACAGTCTGATACAGGAGTCAGAGTCTCTACAGTCTGATACAGGAGTCAGAGTCTCTTTAGTCTGATACAGGAGTCAGAGTCTCTACAGTCTGATACAGGAGTCAGAGTCTACAGTCTGATACAGGAGTCAAAGTCTCTACAGTCTGATACAGGAGTCAAAGTCTCTACAGTCTGATACAGGAGTCAGAGTCTATACAGTCTGATACAGGAGTCAAAGTCTCTTTAGTCTGATACAGGAGTCAGAGTCTCTACAGTCTGATACAGGAGTCAAAGTCTCTACAGTCTGATACAGGAGTCAAAGTCTCTACAGTCTGATACAGGAGTCAGAGTCTATACAGTCTGATACAGGAGTCAGAGTCTCTTTAGTCTGATACAGGAGTCAGAGTCTCTACAGTCTGATACAGGAGTCAGAGTCTACAGTCTGATACAGGAGTCAGAGTCTCTACAGTCTGATACAGGAGTCAGAGTCTACAGTCTGATACAGGAGTCAGAGTCTACAGTCTGATACAGGAGTCAGAGTCTACAGTCTGATATAAGAGTCAAAGTCTCTACAGTCTGATACAGGAGTCAAAGTCTCTACAGTCTGATACAGGAGTCAGAGTCTCTTTAGTCTGATACAGGAGTCAGAGTCTCTACAGTCTGATACAAGAGTCAAAGTCTCTACAGTCTGATACAGGAGTCAAAGTCTACAGTCTGATATAAGAGTCAAAGTCTCTACAGTCTGATACAGGAGTCAAAGTCTCTACAGTCTGATACAAGAGTCAGAGTCTCTTTAGTCTGATACAGGAGTCAGAGTCTCTTTAGTCTGATACAGGAGTCAGAGTCTACAGTCTGATACAGGAGTCAGAGTCTCTACAGTCTGATACAAGAGTCAAAGTCTCTACAGTCTGATACAGGAGTCAGAGTCTCTACAGTCTGATACAGGAGTCAGAGTCTCTACAGTCTGATACAGGAGTCAGAGTCTACAGTCTGATACAGGAGTCAGAGTCTACAGTCTGATATAAGAGTCAAAGTCTCTACAGTCTGATACAGGAGTCAAAGTCTCTACAGTCTGATACAAGAGTCAGAGTCTCTTTAGTCTGATATAAGAGTCAAAGTCTCTACAGTCTGATACAGGAGTCAGAGTCTCTTTAGTCTGATACAGGAGTCAGAGTCTACAGTCTGATACAGGAGTCAGAGTCTCTTTAGTCTGATATAAGAGTCAAAGTCTCTACAGTCTGATACAGGAGTCAGAGTCTCTTTAGTCTGATACAGGAGTCAGAGTCTCTACAGTCTGATACAGGAGTCAGAGTCTCTTTAGTCTGATACAGGAGTCAGAGTCTCTACAGTCTGATACAGGAGTCAAAGTCTCTTTAGTCTGATACAGGAGTCAGAGTCTACAGTCTGATATAAGAGTCAAAGTCTCTACAGTCTGATACAGGAGTCAAAGTCTCTTTAGTCTGATACAGGAGTCAGAGTCTCTTTAGTCTGATACAGGAGTCAAAGTCTCTACAGTCTGATACAGGAGTCAGAGTCTCTACAGTCTGATACAGGAGTCAGAGTCTACAGTCTGATATAAGAGTCAAAGTCTCTACAGTCTGATACAGGAGTCAGAGTCTACAGTCTGATATAAGAGTCAAAGTCTCTACAGTCTGATACAGGAGTCAGAGTCTCTTTAGTCTGATACAGGAGTCAGAGTCTCTACAGTCTGATACAGGAGTCAAAGTCTCTACAGTCTGGTACAGGAGTCAAAGTCTCTACAGTCTGATACAGGAGTCAGAGTCTCTTTAGTCTGATACAGGAGTCAGAGTCTCTACAGTCTGATACAGGAGTCAAAGTCTCTACAGTCTGATACAAGAGTCAAAGTCTCTACAGTCTGATATAAGAGTCAAAGTCTCTACAGTCTGATACAGGAGTCAAAGTCTCTTTAGTCTGATACAGGAGTCAGAGTCTCTTTAGTCTGATACAGGAGTCAGAGTCTCTACAGTCTGATACAAGAGTCAAAGTCTCTACAGTCTGATACAAGAGTCAAAGTCTCTACAGTCTGATATAAGAGTCAAAGTCTCTACAGTCTGATACAGGAGTCAGAGTCTCTACAGTCTGATACAAGAGTCAGAGTCTCCAGTCTGATACAGGAGTCAGAGTCTCTTTAGTCTGATACAGGAGTCAGAGTCTCTTTAGTCTGATACAGGAGTCAAAGTCTCTACAGTCTGATACAGGAGTCAAAGTCTCTACAGTCTGATATAAGAGTCAAAGTCTCTACAGTCTGATACAGGAGTCAAAGTCTCTACAGTCTGATATAAGAGTCAAAGTCTCTACAGTCTGATACAGGAGTCAAAGTCTCTACAGTCTGATACAGGAGTCAAAGTCTCTACAGTCTGATACAGGAGTCAAAGTCTCTACAGTCTGATACAGGAGTCAAAGTCTCTACAGTCTGATACAGGAGTCAAAGTCTCTACAGTCTGATACAGGAGTCAAAGTCTCTACAGTCTGATACAAGAGTCAGAGTCTCTTTAGTCTGATACAGGAGTCAAAGTCTCTTTAGTCTGATACAGGAGTCAGAGTCTCTTTAGTCTGATACAGGAGTCAAAGTCTCTACAGTCTGATACAAGAGTCAGAGTCTCTTTAGTCTGATACAGGAGTCAAAGTCTCTTTAGTCTGATACAGGAGTCAGAGTCTCTTTAGTCTGATACAGGAGTCAAAGTCTCTACAGTCTGGTACAGGAGTCAAAGTCTCTACAGTCTGATACAGGAGTCAGAGTCTCTTTAGTCTGATACAGGAGTCAGAGTCTCTTTAGTCTGATACAAGAGTCAGAGTCTCTTTAGTCTGATACAGGAGTCAAAGTCTCTACAGTCTGATACAAGAGTCAAAGTCTCTACAGTCTGATACAAGAGTCAAAGTCTCTACAGTCTGATACAGGAGTCAAAGTCTCTACAGTCTGATACAGGAGTCAAAGTCTCTTTAGTCTGATACAGGAGTCAAAGTCTCTACAGTCTGATACAGGAGTCAAAGTCTCTACAGTCTGATACAGGAGTCAAAGTCTCTTTAGTCTGATACAGGAGTCAAAGTCTCTACATTCTGGTACAGGAGTCAAAGTCTCTACAGTCTGATACAGGAGTCAAAGTCTCTACAGTCTGATACAGGAGTCAAAGTCTCTTTAGTCTGATACAGGAGTCAAAGTCTCTACAGTCTGATACAGGAGTCAGAGTCTACAGTCTGATACAGGAGTCAAAGTCTCTACAGTCTGATACAGGAGTCAAAGTCTCTACAGTCTGTTACAGGAGTCAAAGTCTCTACAGTCTGATACAGGAGTCAAAGTCTCTACAGTCTGATACAGGAGTCAAAGTCTCTACAGTCTGATACAGGAGTCAGAGTCTACAGTCTGATACAGGAGTCAAAGTCTCTACAGTCTGATACAGGAGTCAGAGTCTACAGTCTGATACAGGAGTCAAAGTCTCTTTAGTCTGATACAGGAGTCAGAGTCTCTTTAGTCTGATACAGGAGTCAGAGTCTCTACAGTCTGATACAGGAGTCAGAGTCTATACAGTCTGATACAGGAGTCAGAGTCTCTACAGTCTGATACAGGAGTCAGAGTCTATACAGTCTGATACAGGAGTCAGAGTCTCTACAGTCTGATACAGGAGTCAGAGTCTATACAGTCTGATACAGGAGTCAGAGTCTCTACAGTCTGATACAGGAGTCAGAGTCTATACAGTCTGATACAGTATATGTATATGTATATGTATATGTACTTGGCGGTACCTCCAAGGACATGTTTGAGTCTCAAGGGAGGTGAGTGCCTTTATCCCTGCTTGCAGCTTTAATTCATTTTCTTCTGCTTGGTCTTGTTAGGAATCACAGGTGACTGGAACCTATCCCAGCAACTTTATACCTTAGGCGGGGGAGCAAGAGACATGGGAGTAGCTCATTGAAAGCACCAGTCTCAAAGCCTCAGCTTTAATTTAGGAACCTTCTCTCAATTTCCATACTGTGGACTGCTGGAAAAAGCAAAATAAATAGATCCATGGTTTCTATCAAAAGCCCATGGATCAGGTGATCCACTGCCCTGAGCACAATGAGTCCTACCACTTTTTGTAAAATTGTAGTTCTTTTTATGTGAATTTGAATCCTTTAAATTTTAGTGTTTTTCTTCAATAGCTTTTGTGTCATGTGACCCACTGACTCCCCCAAAAATTTAATATTTCTATTGAATGGTCACCCCAAACAGCATTTGATATGAGATCAATCAGGCACACCACATTTGATTGTTTTTTTTGTTTTTTTTACTTTTATATGTGAATTTTTAAAACAGGAAGGCCAATGCATGGCACTAACACTGACGGAACTGGCTTACTGCGCATATATTGGAGAAGTTTAAAAGCCATGATAAGAAATTCAAAGAGCTACAGATCAGCACGAGCACCACAGAGAGTAAATTAGCCAACATAGCCAACCGGATTGGCAAAGTGGAAAAACGACTGTGGTTTTTGGAAGATGCACACCATCTTCCAAGCAGCACACCAAAAATTACAAAAAAATATGGGATTATCAGGCAGCATAAACCACAATAAAGTCTTCTTGTTACCTGTTAAAGACCTTCCTACTAGCTGAGGCCGTCCATCTTAACCCCGCCCAGTCATCGAATTGGAGACGTTCATTTCTTGTAAACAGTATGACGGGAAAGCGTGATGTTATGAATGGTAGGCTTTCACTTGGTGCCCTCGGAAACACTGAACACTGCCCCACCTCCAGCAAGCTCCTAACCTGGGTCAGAGAGGGTCGCACTCTTGTAGTTGTTGCAGCAGCTGTGTGGACCTGGGAAAGCCCTGCTCGTCGTGACTGGTCTGGACGGTGGCAACTACTGGCACCTCTCAACTACTCCACTCCTCTTGTCGATGGCAGTGACGACACGCCAAGAAAGGGCATCAGCTTTGGCGTGTTGCTGTCCTGGTCGATGGTGGATCTCAAAGTCATAGGCTTGAACCTCCAAACAGCGGGCGACTTGTCCCTCTGGTGGTTTGAAACTCAGCAGTCAGGTAAGTGATGCATGATCAGTGAGCAGTAGAAACCGTGTTGCCCTGTAGGTACGGGAACGAAATGTCGCACTACCACAACTACAGCTAGAAGCTCCTGTCAGGTGACACAATAGTTTTTTTTCTCACAGCTCAGAGCCACATTACTGGCATCGGTATCCACAATAAAAGGCAGCTTAGCATTGGGGTAGGCCAGTATGGAGGCAGCAGTAAGGGCATCTTTCAGTTGGTTGAAGGCAGCAGCACATGTCAGTCCAGACGAAGGAGCAGCCTTTATCTGAAGCTAGTGACAGAGGCAAAGTTCTTGATAAAGCGGCGGTAGTATGACGCCAGGCCCAGAAAACTGTGGAGCTGGTGAACATTGGCAGGGTTCGGCCAGTCCCAGACAGCGGTCACCTTTGCTGGGTTTGTGGCTACTCCCTGTGCTTTATCCATATGGCCCAGGAAGGTGGTCTCTTTCCGCAGCAGATGGCACTTTGCTGGGTTCAGTCGTAATCCAGCCCACGAACAGCACTGAAGACTTCATTCAAGTGGACGAGCTTGTCAAAGTCGTTGGCATGCACCAGCAAATTGTCAAGGTACACGACACTATGGCTTTGAGGTATTTCAGCAAGCACCCTCTCCATAAGCCGTTCAAAGGTGGCTGGCGCGTTGCAGAGTCCGAACGACATTACCTGGAACTGCCATAGTCCCTGCACCAAATGTGAAGGCAGTCTTTGGTCTTGCCTCGGGGTCTAGCTACTGCCAGTAGCTGCTGGCAGCTGGCAGGTGGAGCTGAACTAGCTGGACCTGCTGATGTAAGGGCATCGTCAATTCGCAGTAGCGGCTATGAGTCCTTCTTGGTGATGGTGTTGAGGCGCCAGTAATCGACACAAAAGCGCCACACACCCCCTTTCTTCCTCACCAGGACAAACGGAGCCGCCCAGGGGCTATTGGATGGCTCTATTATCCCGGCATCCAGCATCTTCTGGATGATGTCCTTTGCCACCTGTCTCTTTGAAAGGACGTATTGGTGGGTGCGCAGGTGGATTGGTTGGGCAAAGCCGGTATCAATAGTGTGCTGGACTAGTCCCGTCTGTGTGCAGTCTTCGTCTCTGGCGGCGAAGATGCCCATATACTCATCTAGGAGGCCTTTTAGCAGGTCGCCTTGCTGCAGGTTGAGGGTCTCATGATCCCACAGGTCAATGATGGCCTTGTTGTTGTCAACAGATGGGGCATTGTAAGGTTGTTGAGTAGGGCCAGGATCAGTAATTGGGCATTCGGGGTGGTGCCCTGGAAGTAGCACTCGGGAGCTGGGGCCGGGCGGTCAGCCAACCTGCTCTGGGTCTTTTCCTCCCATGCAGCCAGCCTGGAGGGCCACAGTCATGTTGCCAATAGTGAGAGTAAGGCGGGACAAGTCAATTCCTGCAGCTGCTTAGCTGCTAGCTTTGGGTGCTGGTGCTGGATACTCACAGGCTATATGACCTAGTTCGTATCACCGGAAACAGCGTGCTGTAGAGCGTCGGCGTTGTCTGGGGGCTGTGGCCCGGGTCTGGTAGGCCCCTCCTGTCACTAATTCTTCCACTTTGTGGTCAACCAGGCAGACATGACGCAGTGCGATGGGGGTTCTCTGCTGGCTTGGACATGCTGAGAGTATCATGTCAGCCTGCTCGGCTGCTTGTAGAGCTTCTCCGAGTGAGCGAGGTCTGACAAGGCGGACTTGCTGTTGGAGCAGCTCGGGTGTAAAGGCTGATTTATGCTTCTGCGTAGGGTGCGCGTCGAAGCTACGGCGTAGCATACGCAGTGACGTGTACCCTCGCCGTACCCTACGCCGTAGCCTGACGCGCACCTCCTCCAAAATGTAACTACGGCGTCGCGCGACGCGGACCGTAAGATCTGTGATTGGTCGGCTTGGTAGTATCACGTTTACTCCTACGCATTTCCGGAATGGTCTTCTGCTCTCTGGACCGCCCGCCATTTTTAAATTCCGAAATTTAGTGAAGAGCCAACATGGAAATGGACTAAGTTACCGAGCGATCAATTGAAGAAGTGAGGAAATACAGCCATCTCCAACGTAGGTTTAGATGTAGCGGAGTGCACGAAGAGATGGAAGAACTCTCGAGACAAGTACGTTCGTCTCACGTAAAAACTTGCCTCAAGGAGCGGGGATCCAGGAGGAAAAACAATCCCAGCGTTTTATATATTCCTATCTTGGCTGGCACCTCATGTCAAACATCGGCTTACGGAGTCAAACTTTGACGATAAGGTAAATAATGCACGTCCTTTTATGAACCTCTATTGTGTTTCGGTTAGCTTACTTAACAGCAATGCTACCACATGGGGTATTGATTATTTTTGCAAAAATAATATACCTGTGAGTCCAAAAGCATGTGTAATAGGTTGTAATTATATGTAATGGGTTCTATTTATGTAATATAATAGA
>JALDNG010001699.1:0-51659 GCA_024349245.1 Neodontobutis hainanensis
CATGTTATGGATTTTCATATAAGTTTTATCTCCCTACTCATATATGTTAAATCCCATTGAAAATGCATTCTCGAAAATCAAAAATGGTGTGAGATCAAGAATAAGAGTTGGAGAGGAGATTATGTTGTCTGATTTAATGCTTTCTGAATGTCAGAATATTTCAAGTGAAGATATTGCGGGTTTTTTTAGGCATATTATTAGAAATATAACTAATTGTGCGGCAGAAATTCCTTATAATCATCAATAAATTTTAATTTATTAATTTATTTTTCTTTTTGTAATTATTGTTTTTTGAGTGACGCAATTGAAAAAAAAATGATGCAATTGAAAAAAAAATGGTATATAAAGAATGTAAAATAAAAAACATAAAATAACTTATTAATAATAAATACTCAAACTAATGAAGAAACATATATATAAAATAGCAGAAAAATAAGCAAAGCTGACAAAATATTCCCCCTCAGAAGAATATACGCAGACTCATTAATGATTTACTGTTGGAAAAAGCTATGAAGGTTTTTTATATATAACTTGACGTTCAATGAATCTGAAAGATAAAAAAATTGATAACTTTTATTTTCAAATTTAAGGAATCAAAACTACGAAAAACGAATATTTGGAATGATTTTGATGAAATGTTTAGATATTTTTTGTTTTTTTGTACTGGTAGTTCAACCACATTTGGAGAATAATGTGAATATATAAATGATTTAAAATCTATATTTCACAGAATATTTTTTAATTTTAGGCCAAATTAAGGTCTAGCCCAAATGAAATTGAGGTAAACAACTATAAATACCATAAAAATCTAGCTTCTTATTAATTCTGGAAAAATAAAATTCAATGAAAAACATTTAATAAACATGAAAATTAAAATTATGTAGGCTAATATCTCAAATCTGAACGTAAAATGTTGATAAATACTTCTAAGTTGAACAAACACATTAATATTCATTTAAATTTTAAATAAGAAAAATCATTTATGATAATTATTTAGTATAATAAGAATTGTAACTTTTTAAACAAATATAAATAAATTACAGCATCGTTTATTATGATTTTAAAAGCCTGAGAATTCTGACTCAAAAATAAATTGTTCTCAGTTTATAATATACTTAAAACTTTTTATCAAACATTCTATATATTGTCAAGGTAAAAGATTGAAAACTAATTGAAATTTTATGACAAAAATGTTGACAAAAAGTCATAAAGAGATAAGCTTTTGATATGATGAACTGAAATAAGAATAGCTGCCGCTATTTTTCCATCACGAACAAGCTAACGTAAAAATATATAAGAAAAAAATTATTGCGTCAGTTTTTCATAAGAATACAAAATTGAAAAAAAACCAAGCCATCAAATTTAAAAAATAATAATTTGTCAGACAAAGTTAAAATTAAAATTGGACAAAAGAAAGTCAACATTAGTTTTCTTTAATTAATATTTGAAATATCTCAAAAAACATGTTATGGTCAATTAAGAATTATTGCAGAGATATTACTGATCGCGCATATTATATCACTGAGAGGTTCATCATTTTATGTTGATGAAAAATTTATAAAATACCACTTTTAGTATCACTGAAGAAGTTCAATGAAAATAGACTTATCGTGAATTTTGAATTCGAATATCTTTAAAGAATAAGGCATCATTATCAGAAAAATATCCTTATATCTTGTAAAAATAAAAGTCAAGAACGTTGAGTATCAAGTGAAATATTTATAATTACAAAATATGATAATATTTTAATTTTGAACTTACTGTTGCAAGAAATATCCAAAGTAGATATGTGTTAACCATCGTCTAAAATATATAACAACGCGCAGTTTGTGGTTTATGTTAATCAGACTTTAATAGTTTTAAGGTCATTTTAAGTGCTAATTATTATGCAGGCGTAAAATAAAATTTATAGCGAACTCAAAATCAGTATATTTTTGAACTTTCTAACCTCAGTTGCAGTTATTGTTTTTTCTGTCGAGGAATATATTACCAAATCTTGAAAAAAGAATAATTCAATGCGAAAAAATGATTGGAATATGTTATCACAGTGTTAAAATATATGGAAATTCTTCAATAAGAGTTTGAAATATAATAAACGGTAAGGTCATTATTGTTTGATAATTTTACATACTTGGCTCTTTAATTATTAAAAATTGTTTGGTAATTATTTAAGTTAAACGAATGCTATTCTTGGTCATTCGAAGCTGAATAATTTTTTAATTACCTTGAAACTTTGTTGAGAATTTTCTGGATAAAGAAAAAAAAAGAAAACAATTTTCGATCTCTTTTTATTTATTTGTTGAAATAATTAAGCAGTTAAAGTTGACAATAAAATTTGAGGAGTGAGAATAACTGAAACAAGTGTTAACATTTCTCACATAAGTTTAAGTTTATACACTTGATATACAACCAAGCCTACTTGTTTGATAATAAAGACGTTTTAAAAATCTATTATAGTTTAGTATATTTTTTCAATGTATGATAAATTTCAGTTTAATGTTAAAGTTGAAAGGATCTGATTGATAGTTTTCTGAAAAGGTTAACAGCAATAAATACAAAAAATTAACGGTTAGTTATTCTAAAAGTTAACGAATTACTCGTGTTCAATCGTCTTGTTAATATTTCATTAAATAAAAATTTTTATTTTTACTTCATTGAGAATTTTGCAAAATTGTATTCGATTTATTGTTATTGATAAAGTTTGTTGAGGTTTACTGTGACAACGACTTTCATATATATTTTCAAAGAATTAAATAATTTTTGTTTAGATGTTATATGAAATGGTATTAAAAATTACTTGTATTGCCTAATCAGAATCACAGGTTAAATCAATCAATAAAGTGACTTATAAATGGTAATTTATAAAATCCACTGTTTCTTAAGCCAATATTATTTAAGATATTTAATCATATTCAATGATTCACTTTTTTTTAACATATTAAAAAGAAAAATTTTATGTTTTAGAAACACTCAAATGGATAATTTTACATTCGTTACTCAACATATGATAAATCTGTACCTTGGTCGGATATTTTGATCTCGTGGCTTCTGCCACAATTTTTTTGCCAATACTGTTCTAATATCCTCGTTTGAGAGTTGTTCGTCAAAGGTTTACAGACTTTGTTTTCATTCTATAAAAATTTTGTTGAGATATTAACTTTTTAATTTTATGTTTGTAATTGTTTTGACTTTTCGAGTGATAGTCTCTTTCGATTAAATGACTGATGAGGTGAAGTACGTTAAAGTCTAATCGTATGCAGAGAAATAATTGTAGTATAACAGACATGTGTATATAAATTATTATAAATGTCGTCCAATGATCAGACTATATTTGGTGGAGACTACGGGATTGCTTTATCAGACTTCAAGATTTCCTACATTTCTCAAACAACCGATGCCAGGCAATGGACACTTCGTTTCGAAACCCTGTCAACAGCGCAGAATTGGGATATAAAAACATGGTTGTTGATCGTTCCTACATTCTTTGATGAGCATCTGCTATTCGCTTATTTAAATCAGAGGTTTACAAGACGCCTCAATTTGGAAAAAATGGAATTCTCGTTAGAAATTGATCTCCCAAAAAGTCAAACCCATGGTAAACACATCCTTTCATTTCGTCCAATTCTCAAACTCGACATTACGTCCAGCAAAGAGGGTCCAGGATTTTTCGCGTAAAATAGACCTTCACTTAAAATACAGTTTGCTATCACTGAGAATAAAGGCTTTATGATCAATCAGCGCATCATCCAGTCTCTCCCATCGGCCATTGCTACTCGGCTCAGATTGTTTGGAGACATACTACTCACCACTTTATGCATCAAGGCAGAAATTCTGTATCAAATGCACACTTTAGAACTGTTGAGACTGTCTATTCAAACCCAGAAAAAGATATTGCTTCAATCATGCCTAAAACAGAGTATCGAAAGAAGTCTATCCATGATACACAAGAGTCAATCGAGAACAAACTCGCTACATTGAGACTAGAGACCAACGTGATTCCAACGTTCTTACATTGTGTGATAAATTTGGATCAACTGGTCATCAAGCAAGGGAATGTTAAGGCCTTGAAACATGCAACTACTGTCGTCTTAAATGTCATTTTAATAGTGCATGCCAAAAACTGAAATCCACTTGATCTTATTGAAAAAAATTATTTTAATCGTCGCTATTGTTATTCTTCTCTTGTAAGTTGCTAACGAGAGAGTGTAACTATCTTTCCCTCAGCAAAAATAGCGAATCTTGTTGATACAGGATCGTGCATCTCGCTTATTGACGAATCCGCTGTACGTGGAGAAATAGCACCATCAGATACTATAATATTCACATTGACAGGAAAAATTATAAAATTACTTGGTCGATCAAAGCTTTTGATAAAAATTGATGATCTGGAAACTAACTGGGAATTAGAGGTTGTTGAAAAATAAAATCAAACAATGATCTTAGTCCAACTTTTTATCGCAAAGCATGAACTAATTATATATATGTGCTCACTCAATATCATCCTGAGAAAAACATCAACAAAAAAATGTTTTGCAACTACTGAAAGTCCCTCAGAGTCCATTCAAGATATTATAACATGTTTCAACGATGTGTTTGCATTATCCGAAGACCACTGCGGATTTACCGATACAGTCCGCTACAAAATTATCGCAGAGAATATTAACTGCCGCAGTTCAAGGCCATACAGAATATCCGCTTCTTTCTAGGAAGAAATAATCAGTTAGATATAAAAAATACTTGATCGAAACTTAATATGGGAAAGGGAAAGCCGATGGTATGCACCGTTAGTAAACGTGAAAAAATAACTGTAGTAATCAGATCTGCGTAGATTTTCGAAAACTGAACGAAGTAACTGTGAAAGACCATTATACATTACCTATTCGAGATGATTTATTCGATTGATATATTGGTCCAAAATATTTTTGATTCTAGATCTCAAAGCAGGCTACTTGCAAATCGACCTTGACGAATCGTCTAACGAGAAAACAGCCTTCTCTCCGTGGACACAGGGAGGTTTATACGAATTTAATTTTCTCCTGTTCGGCCTATGCAATGCGCCAGCTACTTATCAAAGGTTGATGGACATTCTTTTTAGGAAATGTTAAAAAACAACAGTTATTCACAACGACATATTTGTATATTCATCTAGTTTAGAGGAAATTGTTAAACAATTTAAGGAATGTTTTCAGAAAATAAGGTCAAGCGGTCTAAAATAAAATTTCGAAAAATTTAAATTCCCTTTACAAGAGGTTGAATATTTTGGATTCAAAATATCCTACTCTGGATTATCAGAAAATGAAGAAGGAATTAAGGCAATATTAGATTAGAAGACACCCTCAAATCAATCTGAGTTAATGTCATTCCTCGAGTGTTGTAACACTTTTCAAAGGTTCATACTGAATTGGCCAGATATTCCGCACATTTGTCATGTTTCTTTCAAAAAATACACCTTGGTTTTGATCAAAGGAGTGTAGCCTCATTTAATGGAATAAAAGTTGCTTTATGTAACATTGGCACAATTGTGCTTCCAGACATAAAAAAAAGTTTTATCTAAGTTGTGACGCTTCAGAAAAAGCTATTGGAGCATGCCTTTTCCTAAATAATAAGGGAAATTAAAATTCCTATCGCCTTTGAAAGTCAATGCTTGAACCATGCTCAACGTATGTATGCTATTATTGACAAAGAACTCAACGCAATTGTTTGAGCGGTTCAAAAATTAAAGCATTATCTCTACGGGTCGAAATTCACGTTGAGAACTGATCATAAGTACTTACTACGTTTAAAGCAAATGAAGAATATCAGAGGTCAGCGAGCACGTTTGATCCTTGAACTAGAGCAGTTTGACTTCGATATTGTATACGTTAAGAGATAACTTATATAATCGCTGATAGATAACACAGGTAGATAAATGCAATTGAAATTATGCCAGATATTAATATAAGGGGTGAACAAAAAAAATAAAGTTATCAAGATACTTGTCAACCACTTAACAGGAACCAAAATCCTTACAGAAGTTGTGCAGTTATCTTACCTGGATAGATTGTTAAAATTCAAAAATAACCTTATTGATGATCAGGGTATCCTATACCACAGACACAACAGAGGATAGAAAAAAGTTATACCAGAGGAGATGAAGCCATATATAGTTTAAGTACTACATGATAAAATACTTAATCACATAGGCATTAACATATGCGTTGATCTTATAAAGAACTGATGCTACTGGCCTGGTATTGATCAGGGTACATCAGACAATATATCACAATGTTTAACCTGTTCCCTTAATAAATCAAAAAATTACACTCCAAAGGCTGAGCTTTTCCCGATAGCTTTCAATCAGCCATTGAGGTTGTGTGAAGTCAATTTTATCCAACCGCTTACTTTATCAAACATAGGAAACCACTATATAATCGTATTCATTGACCACTTTTCAAGGTGGATTGAATAACAGGCTGTGGCAAACCAATCAGCAGATACCGCAGTACGAGCTTTTTTCTCCCTGGTCGTTTTTCTATTCAGAATTACAGGTTGAATTCACTCTTATCAATGTTCAGACTTCGAATCAAGTTAATTTCAGCATCTGTGAAGATATATTTGGTCACAAAACACGAACAACTCAATACCACCGCATGTGTAACAGGCTAGTGCAGCGATACAACAAAAAAATCAAAAAAGCAATTAGGAGTCTTATTCGCAACGATTCGCTGAGGTGTGATACATTCTTTGATTGTATTGCGTATTCGCTCAGGGCAAGAGTGAGCCGAACATTCAAATACACTTTAGCAAAGATAATTTATGATAAAAACTTTAGACTTCCTTTTGATTTATATTTCTCGGAGCAAATAAATTAAAACTCTATGAACATCAAACACGTATATGTCAAAAAATTAAAGAATATCATGAAAGATATTCATAAAAAATTTTAGAAAACAAAAACAAAAGTATCGAAGTAATGAAAAGTTATTACGACAAAAATATGATGTAAACGTTTTACAATTTTTATGATTTTGTCTTTTTGAAAAAATTATCTCGAGTAACATTAGAAATAATGTTCGAAGTCTTTTCAGAGTTGCCGCAAAAAACACCCTCTATATGAACAAACATATCTTTACGACCTAGACCGCCGTATAAAAGCTCATTTAAACCGCTTAGTCTCTACAATCTTCCAGAAGAAAATCCAAACACTGGTCAGTGGCCACCTCCCGTAACAGAACTAAGAAGATCGGATAGAATCGCTCGGAGTGCAGTCTTATGACCTGTGGGAGGGATTAATGTAGTATAACAGAAATTCGCTAGATTGATTATTATTAATATCGTCCCATTATCAGAATATATTCTAAAGATAAAGATCTTTTAAATTTTGCCGAAAACATTTTGAAAAAAATTAAAATTTACAAGTAAATTTGAATGAATTAAATTTTTCGTAGATTTGAACTGCTACTTGAAGGTTTTTATTTTGTTTAAATCTGATAAATAAACTGTTGAACTCGCTCTGATAAAAAAATAGAGGATTTAATTATTGAATAATATTATCATTAGCAGTTCTCTCCTGTATAAACAACAAAATTTATGCTTTAATTGTAATTTCTATCTAAATTATCTATGATCTACAATTGAATATCAAACATATATTTCAGTTAGAGTTAATAGTTTCATTCGTATTTCAATTGGTATTGTTAAATCATCGGGCCTAAACGGCACGAAAATGAAGCCTTTATCATTTCAAAAAAGTTTAACACTATTTCTAAAAGTTAATTTGACAAAAAAGATCACATAACGCCAAAAATAACCGCACCAATGTGGGATGACAAATTATGCTTTGTGTTTGAATTATGAAATAAAACAATAATCAATTTAAAATATTTACATTTTCTTGAATTAAAAAACATGCAGCTATTCATTCAACGAATATTGCCGAGTCATAAAAATAATCCCATTCAAGGCAAAAGGTAAGCTATACATTTTTTTCATTTAATCAATAAATTTATGTAGATAACCTTTCGTCGCACACAGTGCGGCATAAGATTGGTTTTTAATCGAACATTAAATTAATCATATTCGAAGTGGCATTTATAAGAGAAATACTTGTCAAATAATATTTTAAAATATTTATCGAAATTATATTTTGGTACTTTTTTACGAGTTTTTCCATCCACCAGTTGGAATTCGCGGTTTGTATTTAGCTTTTTTTCGGTCCATAGATTTAAGAACCTCTTTTTACTATTGATACTATTTTAACAAAACACTTCTCCTTTTCTTTGATGAAAATTTTTATCTGAAATTACACCACCTGTTAAAGGATTTACATCATGAAACTTCAAAGTTACTTTGTCGTTTTCGATCCTTCTATAATGACTTGATTGAAAGTGAAAGACTTTTAAGTTAAACTTAGAAGATTCGAAAATCATTTTTATCTTTCAATTATATTATTTTTTATTGATCGAGAATTCGATGAAAATTTTTTTTTGATAATTATGTCTCTTTTATTCATTAGGATCATACCGAGTTTCATCACGTCCATTCCCCTTTTAAAGTCGATATTTAAACATCTATATTTCTTATATAAACTCTGTTACATAATAATCAACGTTTGTTTGAAAATTAAAATATTGATGACATTTAATTACTTTTGGTTAGGATATAGTGGATATATCTGTATTAATGAGGATTTTTAAATATTGATCTTCAATTTCTTTTAAATTGAAAATAAGTCACTTCACCTATCAGTATTTATTTAATAAATCGAAGTAATGAAAAAGCAGTTTTTTTCATTCAATTTTCATCAATTACATACTTATAGTGATAATATTATTTCATTCGATGATAGGAGAAAATTTTTGAAATGATAATTATGAAAAAATTATATTTTATTTTAGTTAGAAATCCAATAAGAGTGACAAATTGATTTATTTAATCTTTTCGTGGGAAGAAAAAAATATTAAATTTACAAGTAAGATTTAATTTACCATTTATTTAGTTTGTAATTTAAAAATAATATGAAATAAATGTAGACAAGACTGCATTTATAACTCGTTGAAACCCGGAAGCCTCCGCCTGTGATGACAAAATGAATAATTCATAAAGTTTTAAACTCTCTTTTTTAATGAAATCAAAATACGTCATTAAAAAAATGTTCTCTCAGATTTAGATTCTAAAAACACCAAGAAATAAATACTGCCATTTATTTGGTAAATTTTAAGCGCAAGAGAGTCTGGTTAATTTTTATGTTAAGATCTATTATTTTAATTTGATAAAGCGTCTTCATGTTAAATGGCATATATTTAAATGACGAATTTTATTATATTTATATTTCAATCACATTAGATAATTGAGTTTTAAAATAAATACACTAAATTCTAATTTTTAAATGATGTTTTATTGATAAGGAGCTTGTTGAAGGGAAGCTTGAGCCTTAACCTCTCCATTCTAAATTTTGGTAGCAGCCTTGGAATGTGAAATCTTCGTCGAATTTACTATAGAGTGGATTGTATTCCAAAAAGAATTGCCAGTAATTTGGAATTTTACCTTTGATAATTTCGTGTACTTTTCTGTTAAATTCACAAGCCATCTTTTGGCGACATCTATGAACTGCCAACGCCTCTTTAAATATTTTCTTGTTGAAGATGGACGTTTCAGTGCTTTTATTAAGGTCATTCATTAGTTCAGGATGGTGTAGAGAGGTCATTATGGGCCAAAATTCTGGGAAATAGATCGTTCAGATAAATCTTTTATCGTCCGATATTTGGACGTTGAGTGAATGTTTGATTGCCTGATATTTAAACAATATGAGTACCATCAAGAATGTCTCGAAAGATACTCCCATATCTTGAATCTTTTTAAATCCGTATACGATGTTACATTTAACCCACCCATGTCGGTTCATCTGCATAATTAGGACCCAAATAGATTTCCTCTCAAAAAATAATCTTTAGATAGATTTGAACAACTAAAGTAGAATTCGACTTGATGAATAATCTTTTCCATAACCTCAAGTTCTTGTTCAGAGTGAGGATACGCTTTGCATCCAATTAAACACATTCCATCGCTGTAAAAATCTGCGATAATTAGTTTGTAATACCAGAGTATTTAAACGAGAAGCCCGGGTTCCAATTATCGCCTTTATTCTTTGACTCGTTAAGGGGAGTTTCACAACCGATGTTTGAAAATCGAATAGAGTATTTCTATCGGTTTCTTTAATCGGTTCCATGCCATCTGAGTTGCTTTCCTTGATCTCTTTCTCGCCATCTAAGTTATTTTTCCTTTTGTCCTTTTTCTTTTCTGTAACATGATTTTCTAAGTTAATTAAATCTATCTACTACGAAAAGATGGCGACGGTTGATCACTTTTTGACTTTTCCACCACATCTGAAAGCAAAGAAGGGAATTCAGATCTGTCGTTCATGTCGATGCTTTTTTGACTATTCTTGTTGTCGGTGTTCTTCGAAGAAGTTTCTGTTCTTGAAATGTTTTATTCTTTTCTACGATAGAAGTAACCTCTAACCATTTGTATTTTTTGATAAAGCTCAGCTGTCGTCGTTTATTAAATACTACTCAGTTATTCATTCCAAATGAATGATTTTTCGTTTAAAATTTTTGAATTAACAGATACTTTTATGTCGATTACGGTTGAAAATATATTTCGCAATCAAATTTAGAAAAAGAATATCAATTCTTCCAATACATTTAAGGGCCCATTTTGATTAGTATGAATGCAAAATCAATTTCTTTCTCTTAGATTAAACAATAAATATGATTGTTGTGTAAAAATTATAACATCGATTCTTCATTAAATTTTAATGAATGAACTTTTTGCAGGTATTAATTTTTAATCCATTCACGCTTTATTTGTTCAAAGAAATAAGTTCAAAGATATTTTAATCATTTCACTGAAAATGATATTTTCATAAATTAGAATCTATAAAGTCTCAATAATTTTTAAGAAAAATAAGTTAAAACTATAATCTGAGGAGGTTTAATTAAAACGCCTTTGAATAAATTCATGAATTAAATCTTAATTTTTTGTACTAAAAAAATTTGAAAATTAAGATGATGAAAAATTTTACATTACTTCACAGAAATATTCTTAAATTAATGTTAAAAAGAATTTTGACAGAAAAATTTGTAAAAGACATTCGAAGAAAACTGTCATGTATTACATTCATTTCTCATACATTCAAAAATCATAAATTTAAAAATATGCTGTTCGTTGATTTTACCAAACCAACCGTTGAATGAGTTGAACTTAGAATTTCGCATTGTGTTTCTCTTATAAATTTTCAAAGTGAAATATCCTTGATTAAATAAAAGTCTGAACTATAAATATCTACTCCACCTGTTTCGAATGATCACTCTGATAATATTTTATAATTCTTAATTGTAGCTAAAATTACAATTTAATATTTTGATTTTTCAATTTTTAAAACACGATTAATGTATTTTCCACTTTCCACTGAACAACTAATTTTTAAATTTTAGAAGTTTCATTTTACGCTTGAAAGTTGCAATAATCTGAGGAGTCAAAATTTTATAATATCATCAACCAACTTTACTGAGACATAGTGGAACATGTTTTTAGTTTTGTTATAAAAGAAGTATTATCCTTCTTAAGTAAACCAACCATGTTCACTCTTGTTTGATTTCTGAATTTTATGATAAACTTATCAATGTAAATTTTTAAGAACTAAACTAGCTCTATAATTGGTATTTTTCAAGTGTTTTCTAGAAAATTTTAATTTTCCTAATACTTTATCTGAGAAACGACTTTATTTTCTTTTTAAATCTCAATCTACTTCAAAAAATAATGCATAAAATACATTGTCGCACATATTTATTTTAAATTACTCTGAATGATATTATAATACTATTATAAAGACTTTATATTTGCAAATATGAAGATATAAATATTTTACCATATTTATTCATTCTACTTTCAAGAAGATCCGTTTTTTCTACTTTTCTGTTTAGGCCATAAAGACATCAAAATTAGAACAATCTCTTTGTAAAAATTTTCTTGAGTAAATAATCAAAAGTTTAAATATAACTCAATTTTATCGATAAAATTTAAACATTTTTTCCACAAGTATTCATCAATGTGTATTATTTAGAAGGCTGTCACAAAGGTTTTATTTTATATTTCAAAACACTGTGAAAACGGTAAAACACCAAGAAACAATATTAATGTTTTCTTTTGATAAGATAAAGCATCTACTTGAGAGAAAACTTTTTGTCGATAAAATAAATTATTATGATTTTGTATCTTTTACATATTTCCAAAATATATAATTCATTTCTGACTAAAGATTTCCAAACAAACCCAAAGTTTATCTTAATGGGTGTCTGAACTTTGAATATAGGTGGTAGTGTAAGGTGTTTTGTGCTCAAATAAACTTAAATTTTGAAACAAATTCACACTTCATTGACCAACGTGGATATTCCTCTCTTTCTTGGAGTTCAGCATGTCTTTCAAAATTTCAACAGAGCTTTATGATTTTGAGGATCAATAATCCGAACTCATTATTTAACTATTAAATCGCACAATAATTTAAAGAGAACAAACATAAATTTTATATAAATGTCTCTATTTTGATATGATTTTAAAATTGTAACAAACATATATTTGAGAGCCAATTTACTTTGTAAAATATTTTAAAATCATTCTTTATAGAATAATTAGCTTATATTTTATGTTTAAAAATGGTAAATATGCAAAATTATCTTTTTGAAGATAATTTAGGCTTCACAAAACTTATGTTTTATCTGCAAAAAATATACGGTGACCATAAACATTTTAGTTTTCTTTCAGATATACTATTCAAAAGTTATTAAATGAGTGAATATTGTAAATTTCTGCGATAAATATTTAAGTTTAATCTCATAATAGTTGTCAATAAAAGATTTTCATTAATAGAGAAAATTGACCTTAGTATTACAAAAGTTATTTACTGCAAATCTATGACTTATTTTTGAAATCATGGAAATAAATTGTTGACATTCACGCATCAGATATAATAAAATAATAAATTGTTTCTGAGTTATTAAAAAACTGAAATTAAAATGATTATTAAGGTTTTTAACTTTTAAAATTAATGAAGATTTATTTTATAACCTTTCGAGTAAAAAGATTTACTTTTAAATGGTGATTCATTTTCGCGTCATACTTCAGAATCGGCTTCTGAAATTTTTTTTGGAATTTAAATTTTATATTTCCTTAATTACTGTCAATCGAAAAGAAAATAGAATGACCATTCTCTTAAAATTGACTGAAAAAATACAAAAGCCAAAAATGTAGAGTTTGACCTCTTCAGGAAAATTTCCTATTTATATCAAAAATAGAAATGTCAAAATTAACTTGACTTTTTAAAACGCTATCATCTCAGAATTATATTATCTTGTGTTATTGAAATGAGATGTCAAGGGAAAAAATGTTAAAATGATATTCATTGTCTTTCTGTGCGCTTTTCAGATGTTAGACAAACAAAAAAACTGATATATAAACAATATTTTGTTTGTAAAGCAACGGCTTTAAAATATAAATCATGTTGGAGATTTCTTTCTTAAATTGTTGAGAGTTGAGATTTCATCGAATCTACATCTCATCAAAAGTTGAAAATATCAAATCTTTGCAACTATTTTTGATATTAAATTTACATCAATTATGAAATTTGGTATAAAACAGTTGTAATTAGAATTTTTCTCATGGTATATCTAAAATACAAACAATTGACGAGTACTATAATTTAATAAGATCATTAAATCGGTATCAATCGAAAAATTGTGAAGTCGAAATTTATTAAATCGAACATATGTAAAAATTTCAAAATGAACATCGATGTGAAGCTTAAAAGTTTATGCAAAATAAATAATTGATGTTGATTAACAGTTAATTCTATAATGGATTGCTAATCTTCATGAATTGATATTCTGTGAAGAATTTAAACGCGTTCAACCTTTTATATCATAATAGATCTTAATAACGATTAATAATGCAATTTATTAAAATCAAAATCCTGCTAATATTTTAGAATTGCATTCATAACCCAATTGACAGTGAAATTGCATTCCATAAATTATTTCATATGTAAAAGTAAAAAAGTAGATTCGAAAAATATTCATCTTCATTTTATTTCAACATATTTTGTTAAACTTAAAGAACACTCGACGAAAGTTTTTCGTATTCAAATATACATAAATAAAACAATAGAAATATTTAACTTCGATATTCTATATTTCCTCATGAATTTGAAAAACGATGTTACCATAGAGAAGCTTATTTCAAATATCCAAACTATAATCTTATGAATTTTACCTTTATAGTCATATAAATGAAATTTAAGGTCATTAAATTCAGTTAATTATGTAATATTATAATGAAAACTAATAAAAATTAAGTTGTTTAATTGTGTCAAAAGATATCAAAATTATTTTGATTCAGAACACCCATTTAAAACGTTT
The DNA here is from genome assembly GCA_024349245.1 of Neodontobutis hainanensis. NCBI lineage: Eukaryota > Metazoa > Chordata > Actinopteri > Gobiiformes > Odontobutidae > Neodontobutis > Neodontobutis hainanensis. The sequence goes on from JALDNG010001699.1 coordinate 14,451, forward strand.
TTTTATGTTGGTGATATTTATTCATCCTTTTGTGAGATTGAAATTTACAATTATGAGTATATTTTATTTTTAAGGCTTGATCGATTTTAACAATATCTTATCATTCCACGTTAAAATCTTAAAATGAATGAAATTAAATTCATACCATTTGAAAAATTTATAATGTTTCTTAAAACGATCTAAAAGTATTTAATACACAACTCTAATGATTTATTTTGTTAAATAAGAGTAACTCTCATCGAGTAACAAAAGGCATCGGTTTTCATGATGAATAATTCAGAAAAAATTCATAGATTATATAAATAAATTAAATATAGATCGAAATGTTTTTAAAGTTTCTGAATGATATAAATTCTTCTATTTTTCCTTTTATAATTTTTTAATAAAATTTATATCGAGGTGTTATATTTTTCCTCAGATACGCAATCGTTATTTTCCATAGATTCTTCAAATTAAAGCAAAGACAGCTTCGTCGGAAAAGGAAATTAGGTACGTTATAAATAGGAGAAAGTTTATTTTATGAAACATGGCCTAAACCTTAAACCACCATTCTAAATTTTGGACAATTGTCGATTTTTAAAAATTTTTAGTGGTTAAAAGAGAGTCATTTACAATATTTTTATCCATAATATGGATTGTTAAGTAACTTTTGTTTATTTAATGAAATTTTGGTTTCATAAAAGATTTCCCATGAAAAAGTTTAATGTGAAAACATTTCTTATCAGAATATCTATTTGAGTTTGTTAGATTTGAAAAATAATCGCAGTAACTCGAAAAATACAATCGAGCTCACGTGATACAGAGGTTTTTGTTTAGTGAGATGATTTATATTATAAAGTCCTGAACTAGATTTCGAGAATATGATTATATCTTAAAGTATACAAAATATTGCTCATTGCAATTGATATTATCAGAAAATAGAATGGGGTATAACAATATTTTTTATGATATGGTAATCTAATTGAAGACAAATTGACATAAAATTGATGTAAAAACAACAATATGCAAGACGTTTTGAGAATTATATCGAAACGATAAAATGAATGATTGGTTGATACATGAAATCTTCAGAAACATCAATGAACGAAAGTAATAAATTAAAGTGATGACATTAGAACGAGCTTCATACAGACCATAAAAATGTAGGGATATTATTTTAATAAAACATAGTTTTGCGATCAGCAAAACCAAGAATAACATCTGATGAGGTCAAACTGACATTCGTATATGACGTCAACAATTTATTTAAATATCATTTTATCTCATGCGGTGTCTTGTAGTTTCTTTGATTTCAATGGAACAACACATTAACCAGACTCTCAAGTACATCTACTTGCAAATTAATCTTCGATTTATTAATTATAATATTTGTAAATATTTTTCGATTGAAATTTTATCTGTGAGATTTTGAAGAGTTTGCTAAGTTATAACTTATAAACAGATATTTACATTTTAATCAATCTCGTAAAAATAGACGTTTGGTTAATATCTGAATTAAAGTATTTAAATTTTAACGATTTCTGACAAGTCGAAGCAAAAATTTTAGATTTATGCTCATGCGTCGATATCTATCAATATATTCGACATTCGAGCATCGTAAATAAGATGGGTCTACGCGTGCAAACGAATAAAAATTTCACTACACCGTGTTACAATCTAACAATGCGATTCAAAAGGGTTTCACCTTCTAAATAATGAAGGAGAATCGTCTTAGGTTATGTACGAAAGTATTTCCTCGCGTATCGGAATTAAATAAATCCTCTTCTCTTATTATTTTAAGAGTTTTCAACTTTTTATATATTAAGCATAAAATTGGTTTTTAAAAATGAAACTTCATATTTCATGCTATCCTTAAGAGGAATCTCGCCAGATCAAAAGCTTAAAAATTTTCAATCTAAGATTTCATGATCAGCAATTAATTATGAATTTTGTAATATTTCCAAATGAAATCGAATGGAGATTTCTTACAGTAAAGGGGATTATTTTTACTCTTTAAAATTGTTATCATTCAGTTCAACCTATGAACTCGTAGCAAATTAAGGTGACAAAAGAATAGTTTTTGTATTGATTTTTTCGAAATAATTCATCAACGCTTTTCATCTCAACATTGTATCGAATATAAATTGCTGACTATGTGTAAATTATTTATTTCTTATGATCTTGAAGAACTCGAAGAACACATCTTAGATTAGAAGCAAATATGAAAACTAATTTTATATCCTGAAGACACATATATTTTTACTCAATCTAATTTTGACACATCGAAATGAAAATAGTCTGGCAATGTAATTCAAATATGAATTAAGTTTTGGATTTTAAAATATATTTTTGAATTTTTGCAACATCCATTATGAAATCACAGATCTAACCATTTTCCCAGTAATTTTAAATATAGATTCATTTTAGCCATGCTTCGGTTATTATAGATTCAAAATATTATTCCACATAATTCAATATATTTAATAAAAATACAAATCGTTCAGATTTCGAAGGCAGTTAAAAAATATTTCTCAATTATTCAATTATGTTCTTCAGAAAACAACATCTAGATTTATTGTCATCAAATAAGAGAAATAATTATTGTATTTTTAATTAAATATACAACGTATTTTGCATAAGAATCGTGAAATATGCAGAACCTAGGCAATTTAAGGATTTTCTATCTTCAAAGGAGTAAACAATTCGCAACATGACAGTAATGTATGAAACACAGCCCATAAAATATTTTTTGATTATTATAATTATTTAGCCAAAAATTATGAAATGTAATTTTTTTGATGTGGATAAATATTAAAATAACGTTTAAAACTTTATTTAGTTTTTTAGATTTTTAAAATGAAAAATTAAGCTAAAATCACAACTGTTTCAGGTTAATAAATTATAACAAGCAGGTAAACAGAGCTAATTTTAAGAAAATACCAAAAATTTCACATTTGAAAAAGAACTAGACACGAAAATCATGACGTCTGTTTTTCGAAGTGTTAAATTTCACAATTTTAATTTAATTTAAAATTGGGTTGATCTCAAGAGAGAAGTTGATAATATATTTTATGATACAATCAAAGTAATCAAATGATAATTTAAACCTTATTTGAAACAGAAACACTTAAAAACTTAGATTGTACAAATTTAGAAGAAATAATATTTTTCGTTAATATTAATTTCTTAAAGATGTTCAGTGTTAATAAAGTATAAGAAATAAAAACCACAAATAAATATGTTATTCTGGAGTAAAATAGTGTATTTTAAACGTGGTCGAAAATTTGCATATTTTGACAAAAACTTTTTCAATGTTGAATCAAACTGAGCATGAGAAAAGTTAAAATTTGCTTTTAATTCACCAGAAAGAAAATTATAACTTTAACCTTTTTTAAATTTAAATTTTGAAAACAAAAAAAAAGGTAATACAATTTATGTATGACATCAAATTCAAAGAAAAAATGTTAAATCATATAAATTTTGATCTTGCAAAGAATATTAAATAAGTAAAAATGAAAAGCATGTAATATCTATCATCGAAGATGATTATATTTATGTTGATTGTATGGTCAGATGGTTTCGATAATTTATATTTGCATAGGCTTAAATTTTATGTGAATATCTTACACTGGTTTTAAAAAACTGAAAAATTAAGCAGATGTGAAATTAAAACATAACAAATTTAACTCATTTATTGAATCGATAAATGACACAGAATGTAGTATGTGAATGAGCTCTTCATAAAGTATTTCAGAGTAACGTTTTTGCTGGCCTGAATGAGTAGCGGTCCCTAAATAAACTATCTGGAGATAATAAGTACCATTATATAGTCTGTGCTTCAGAATTAACCACATCAAAACTCCCTTAAATATAAGTTGCCTTACTCAACAATCTATCCGCTCCCAGTTTTATGAACTGGAACACGACCATGTTGGCGTGATTTATAGTTCAGCGTAATCCCATCTATCTGATAAATCATTTAATGTTCCAAATTTCTACCAATTTTAATATTTGAAATAAAACTGACATAGTTTTGCAATAACTAGATCTAGAAATCGAAAACGCTTCAGAAATTAAACGTTTTAGCTTTCATGAACACAATCGTATGATAAAGTTTATCAAATTTTCGGTTTCTTTCAAAATCCCCTCAAAAGTCCATTTTCTCTTTTTTAATAGTTTTAAATTTTGTTCTAGAATAACACATAAATTGAACCGCGGGAATTTTAACTGCATATATTCTTGAATTTATTCAAATGTGCTAGTGTAACAAATTTGATTCAAATATTCTAAGAGATTACATTTATTAATTTGTCGTTCATTTTTACATTCATATAATGCGGGACATAGTTTATATCTCTCTTTGTGGTATTAGTTATTTATTACGATAAGAATATCATGCAATTTTTCGATTTTTCAGTGATTCATATTTTATATGTAGAGTCCTAAATTGAAAACCAATTCAATCTCTGAAAAAAACTTGAGATCGCTTTAATTCTTGTCAAATATAAAAAAACCTTTTATTTAAATTCACTTTTCATAAAGATGTCTTAAAATATACGAGATACCATTCATATTTAAAGTTATTAAATTTTATGTTGAAAAGAACTTGAAAAATTAAAGATTTGAGAATTTAAAATTAATAATTCGTGTCGTGAATATAAATTTCAATTTAATAACTTTAAAAATATTTCAATGTTGTCGTTAACTATTAAATAATCTGTAAATTCTCTGATTTAGATCAGCACCTATTGAATAATAGATTTAAAAAAATATAATGTGATATTCACCAAAAAATTATTTTTCATTTTCAATATTTCTCAAAATTATTTTTCTTCTTGTAATGTATAGATTTTGGTTAATTTCACGAATTTTCACTTCATTTTATTCACATAAAACCAATCAAAAATAAATTATTCTTTTATGGCACCAATTCTCAATTTATAAGTTGTTTAGAAGTTAACAAAAATATTCTTTTGAACGAAGAAATAATAATATATACTTTCCTAATTATTTTATGATAAAATTTTATGTTGTCATCAATGATGGAAAAATATGAAACAAGGAAAGTACGAGGATCCCGATAAAAAACAGGATAATAGAGTTCCAGATAATTACAAATATGATAATATTGATAAATGGATGCCTCACTCAACAAGGTCCATTTATGCTTTATCAACCCTAAAAAAGATAGAAACTTACTTTCTTTTCAATAATGTGAATATTAAAAAACATAAGGCTCATTACTCATATGAAAATGTGATACCATTTCTAAGTCGAAGTCAAAATTTTATTTTCGATGTTATAACATAACACAGCTTAGATTCAATACAGAATATCAGAGTTTTTTCACTGAAGAAAATAGGTATTTCTAGGTTGATTTCTCATCGATATTTTAAGAATAAGTTAAATTTAATTATTAAATCAGTTATTCGTCTCAGCCCTCCGCCAATTTGCAATCAAAATTTCACAAAATAAGATATTAATCAAAATTTTATTATCATGCCAAAGGAGCGGTTTATATCTCATTAAATCTTTAATGATCACAAAAAAAGCCTCGCTTTACCAGTCTGTTGTCAAGGGAAAACAGAATAAAGGGTATAAATGCATCAGATGAAGAATTACTCCCCATTAATATGACAGATAATTATCTTGAAACAAATAATTAAAAGGTCAACCAAAATTTTCAATAAAATGGTAATTTTTGAAGATGTTATGCTCGAAAAAAAATTTCGAAGAAACGTGAAAAATACTGATAATTTATTCCTACTTTCGATTTTATTTTCAATTGATTCGAAAGTGGGTTTATCATAAATAATCTCCCCTTTCGAGAAATGGATAGAGTTAGCATCCTAAATTGTACAGCTACAGTCTGATTATTAGAAGACATTAAAAACCAATCTAGTGCTTGTCTGTTATACTAGGTTATTTTCTCCCATAGGTCATAAGACTGCACTCCGAGCGATTCTATCCGATCTTCTTAGTTTTATTACGGGAGGTGGCCACTGACCAGTGTTTGGATTTTCTTCTGGAAGATTGTAGTGACTAAGCAGTTTAAATGAGCTTTTATGCGGCGGTCTAGGTCGTAAAGATATGTTGGTTCATATAGAGGGTGTTTTTTGCGGCAACTCTAAAAAGACTTCGAACATTGGTTCTTATTTTCCTCGAGATATTTTTCATAAGGACAAAATCATCAAAATTGTAAAACGTTGACATCCTATTTTTGTCGTATTAATATTTCATTACTTCGATACTTTTGTTTTTGTTTTCTGAAATTTTTTATGAATATCTTTCATGATATTCTTTAATTTTTGACATATACGTGTTTGATGTTCTAAGAGTTTTAACTTTGTTGCTCCGAGAAATATAAATCAAAAGGAAGTCTAAAGTTTTTATCATAAATTATCTTTGCTAAAGTGTATTTGGAAGTTCGGCTCACACTTGCCCTTAGCGAATACGCAATACAATCAAAGAATGTATCCCACCTCAGCGAATCGTTGCGAATAAGACTCTAATTGCTTTTTGATTTTTTGTTGTATCGCTGCACTAGCCTGTTACACATGCGGTGGTATTGAGTTGTTCGTGTTTGTGACCAAATATGTATCTTCACAGATGCTGAAATTGACTTGATTCGAAGTCTGAACATTGATAAAGTGAATTCAACCTGTAATTCTGAATAGAGAAACGACCAGGAGAAAAAGCTCGCACTGCAGTATCTGCTGATTGGTTTGCCACAGCTTGTAATTCAATCCACCTTGAAAAGTGGTCAATGAAAACGATTATATGGTGGTTTATGTTGTTTGATAAAGTAAGCGGTTCGATAAAATTGACTTCACACAACTTCAATGGCTGATTGAAAGCTATCGAGAAAAGCTCAGCATTTGGAGTGTAATTTTTTGATTTATTAAGGGAACAGGTTAAACATTGTGATATATTGTCTGATGTACCCTGATCAATACCAGGCCAGTAGCATCAGTTCTTTATAAGATCAACGCATATGTTAATGCCTATGTGATTAAGTATTTTATCATGTAGTACTTAAACTATATATGGCTTCATCTCCTCTGGTATAACTTTTTTCTGTCCTCTGTTGTGTCTGTGGTATAGGATACCCTGATCATCAATAAGGTTATTTTTGAATTTTAACAATCTATCCAGGTAAGATAACTGCACAACTTCTGTAAGGATTTTGGTTCCTGTTAAGTGGTTGACAAGTATCTTGATAACTTTATCTTTTTTTGCTCACCCCTTATATTAATATCTAGCATAATTTCAATTGCATTTATTGACCTGTGTTATCTATCAGCGATTATATTAGTTATCTCTTAACGTATACAATATCGAAGTCGAATTGCTCTAGTTCAAGGATCAAACGTGCTCGCTGACCTCTGATATTCTTCATTTGCTTTAAACGTAGTAAGTGCTTAGGATCAATTCTCAACTTGAATTCCGACCCGTTGAGATAATGCTTAAATTTTTGAACCGCCCAAACAATTGCGTTGAGTTCTTTGTCAATAATAGCATACATATGTTGAGCATGGTTCAAGCATTGACTTTCAAAAGCGATAGGAATTTTAATTTCCCAAATTATTTAGGGAAAGGCATGCTCCAATAGCTTTTTCTGAAGCGTCACAACTTAGATAAAACTTTTTTGTATGTCTGGAAGCACAATTGTGCCAATGTTACATAAAGCAACTTTTATTCCATTAAATGAGGCTACACTCTCCTTTGATCAAAACCAAGGTGTATTTTTTGAAAGAAACATGACAAATGTGCGGAATATCTGGCCAATTCAGTATGAACCTTTGAAAAGTGTTACAACACTCGAGGAATGACATTAACTCAGATTGATTTGAGGGTGTCTTCTAATCTAATATTGCCTTAATTCCTTCTTCATCTTCTGATAATCCAGAGTTGGATATTTTGAATCCAAAATATTCAACCTCTTGTAAAGGAATTTAAATTTTTCGAAATTTTATTTTTAGACCGCTTGACCTTATTTTCTGAAAACATTCCTTAAATTGTTTAACAATGTTCCTCTAAACTAGATGAATATACAAATATGTCGTTGTGAATAACTGTTGTTTTTAACATTTCCTAAAAGAATGTCCATCAACCTTTGATAAGTAGCTGGCGCATTGCATAGGCCGAACAGGAGAAAATTAAATTCGTATAAACCTCCTGTGTCCACGGAGAGAAGGCTGTTTTCTCGTTAGACGATTCGTCAAGGTCGATTTGCAAGTAGCCTGCTTTGAGATCTAGAATCAAAATATTTTGGACCAATATATCGATCGAATAAATCATCTCGAATAGGTAATGTATAATGGTCTTTCACAGTTACTTCGTTCAGTTTTCGAAAATCTACGCAGATCTGATTACTACAGTTATTTTTTTCACGTTTACTAACGGTGCACACCATCGGCTTTTACTTTCCTGTATTAGGTTTCGATCAAGCATTGTTTGTATCTAACTGATTATTTCTTCCTAGAAAGAAGCGGATATTCTGTATGGCCTTGAACTGCGGCAGTTAATATTCTCTGCGAAGATTTTGTGGCGGACTGTATGGGTAAATCCGTAGTCGTCTTCGGTTGATGCAAACACATTGTGGAAACATTCTATTATATCTTGAATGGACGCCGAGGGACGTTCAGTTGTTGCAACATTTTTTGGTGGATGTTTTTGTCAGGATGATATTGAGTGAGGATATATCAATTATTAGTTCATCCTTTGCAGTATAGTCTCGTTTAATTGTCCTTTTATGATTTAATTTTTCAACAACCTCAAAGTACCAGTTTGTTTCCAGATTATTAATTTTTATCAAAAGTTGCATCGACCGAGTACTTTTATAAGTTCTCCTGTCACTGTGAATATTTTAGTATCTGATAGAGCCTTATCTCTTTGTACATCGGATTCGTCAATAAGCGAGATGCACGATACTTTATCTACAAGAGCCGCTATTTTTGCTGAGGGCAGGATAGTTACATTCACTCGTGGGCAACTTACAACAGAAGAATCAGAAGAATGACAATTACGACGATTAAAATTATTTTTTGATGTAGATCTAGTGGATTTCAATTTCGGGCATATCCTTCTGACGTGACATTGAAGACGACAGTATTTGCCTGGGACAAGGCATTTGCATTCCCGTCCTTGATGACTAGCTGCTCAACATTAATCACACGATATTGAATCGTCGGTCTCTGAGTCTCAATGTGTCGAGTTTGTTCAAGATTGACTGTAGTCTATCATGTATAGACTTCTTTTGATGGTCTGTCATAGGCATGATTGCAGTAATATTATGTTCTGGATTTGAAAACTCTGTCTCAACAGTCGCTGAGTTTGCAGGGGAACAGAATTTCTGCCTTTATGCATAAAGCGGTGAGTAATAGGTCTCCAAACAATCTGAGCTGAGTAGCAATGGCCGATGGGAGAGACTAGAGGATGCGCTGATTGATCATAAAGCCTTTATTCTCAGGGCTCAGTGACAGCAAACTGTATTTTAAGAGTGGTCCATTTTACGCGAGAAATCCTGGACCCTCTGTGCTGGACGTAATGTCGAGTTTGAGAATTGGACAAAATGAAAGGATGTGTCTACCATGTTTTTGACTTTTTGGGAGATCCATTTCTAACGAGCATTCCATTTATTTCCAGATTGAGGCATCTTGTAAACCTCTGATTTCAATAAGCGTATAGCAGTTGCTCATCAATGAACGTGGAACGATCAACATCTATGTTTTTATATCCCAATTCTGCGCTGTTGAAAAGGTCTCGAAACGAAGTGTCCATAGCCTGGCATCGGCTGTTTGAGAAATTTATGGAATCTTGAAGTCGGATAGAGTAATCTCGTAGCCTCCAGCAGATACACTCAAGCATAAATAATTTATGGAACAACATAAGACACCCAACTGACATAGTTTTCTCGGAGAATCAAAGTGTTAACTCTAGAACAACCAATCATGAACATATCTCAAAATTAAAGACTATCGTGAAAGATATTCATGGCAAAATCTCAAAAACAAACAAAAGTATCGAAGGAAGGAAAAGTTATTACGACAAAAATATGAAAAAAACGTTTTACAATGTCGATGATTTTGTCCAAATAAAAAATATCTCGAAGAACATAAGAAACAATGTTCGAAGGTCCTTTTAGAGTTTCCTCAAATAGATACCCTCTATATGAGCTAACTTACCTTTACGACACAGACCGCTTCATCAAAGCTCATTTCAACAATTTAGTTTCCTGCAATCTGCCGGAAGAAAATCCAAACACTGTTCAGTTGCCACCTCCCGTAACAGAACTAAGAAGATCAAATAGAATCGCGCGGAATGCAGTCTTATGACCCGTGGGAGGGAATAATGTCGAATAAAAGACATGCGTTAGATTGATTATTATTAATTTCGTCTAATGATCAGACTATAGAAATGAAAATCCATTAACATTATTAAATTGACTAAATTTATTAAAGAGAGTTTAATCATCTTTTGGTGAGCTATGTGTGTATACAATTTGGGACAAATTACTACTTTGTTGTCTTGATTTTTCAAATATATTAAGAGCATATTTCAGAAATTCTGCTTCATCTTTCATTCATTCTATTTTTTGTGTCCTGTAAGATATTTCATACTTTCATGTTCTGTTACACTTGAAAATGTATTTTAACAGGATTGATTCAAAGTGTGAACCATGATCACATGAAAGTGTATTAAGATAAAATACGAGCGAATTAATTTTTTATAATGCTCCTTTACAGGTTTTTTATGGGTTTATCAAGAAATGGGAGATCGTTATTAACTTACTTTTTACTAATATGATATAAAGAAGATGATAATTTCTTAATAATTAGCAAAAACTAATTGTAACGCGCCAAAATTCTATTCTTTGTAATAAAATACAGAAGAATTCAAAGTTTATTTTCTCAAAAAAAGACAAATATTTGTTTTAAAAATCTGATTATTAAATTTTCGTGTTGAAAAAATTTTGGAAATTCATGCTAGACAAAAACCACGATCCGTTTGTTTTCTCAAAAGCATTATTTTTGAAAGTGAAAAAATCTTTTCCGTAAGAATGCATAGCATTTAAATTCAATCTATCACATAAACAAGAATTCTTCTAATTTTATGTATGTAAGGTTGGACTAAAGCGGGAAATTCTAACTTGAAGTCTTTTGAATGATTTAACATTTTCCAGATAGTTATGATCGATCCATCATATTTAGTTTTTTTGGTTTGAATATTTGAAAAATGTCGGATTAACCAGATCAATGGTTGGCATGGATTTTTATGTATCTGAAAAGGTTACCCTGGCAAAATCATAATTTTCATGGAATATCTACAGTCGATCCTTTATTTGTATCAATGTTAAAGCTTAATAGACGTATTAAAGGATGTATATGCCATTAACTGAACAAGGAAAAAATTTCTAATTATTTGAAGTAAATACATTCATCGTCTGAATTAAATTCAATTTGAATTTAATTGAAGAATGAACCTATCCATAATTGCCAAAATACCTGGTAATATGAGAATAAAATCAAAACATTTTGAAGTTTCGTCGTGTTCTTATACGTTCTTTATCGAATGAATTTACCAAAAAGAGAAATTATTTTAAGTATGCCATCAGTAAAGTGTTGATATTCTCCTTTCTTTGGGAGTTAAAAGAGTTCTAGGCAAAAACCAATTGAAAATTATCAAAATAACACGCCGAATCTTTGAATAAGTTAGATTAATATTTAAGAGACACCAAATAAATTAACACAAAATTTTATTTCCTTCGATTTGTTACATTTCGTGTTAAAATTTTCCATTTTGATAAATAGATTCATTTTACATTTTTAAAACTCTCAATAAATTTTTATCGATTCTGTCTTCGAAATTTTTTTGTTAATTTAGCATTATTAGCCTCAACTCGTCTCTGAACTATGTAACTCGCGGGCAAAAATTACTAAATGCAGATCTTTTATTGTAATAGCTATCTCAAATCCTACATATGATCTGTAGAAATGTGTGTAAGTATAAAATTTTCTAAAAATACCACCTAGGCTTGTGTAAGGTTTTTTCTCTTTGAACTGTTTAAAAATTTCGAAAAACATACCCATGGATTTGACCGACGACGTAGTATTGCGTAGAAGTAAATCGAAACACTCATCTTTCGAGCTCTTGAAAAAGTTTTGAATTTTCAAAACCCAAGATATTGATTTCCTCCAAACTATAATTGTGATAAGCTAATCCATTTTGGCTTTAAGTTGCTTTGAAATACCTAACGATGAATATTGAACTACAGTGCTGCGAGTTCCAATTTAATTCATAGTTTTTTAGTTCATCAAGTCTGAAGTGTTTGCCTAATATTGGTCTAAATTCATAAATTACAAACGCAGCATACTTTCAGACACTCTATACAAGCAGCTGCATATTTCAGAATTTTTTAACTTTCTGATACTATCGTTGCTCCGTGGAATGATAATAAATCAACGAGCAGTTCCAAGCAGCAAATTTTTATGGTTTCTGCGATGTAAAATAAGATGTGACATGTATTAAATATATCGATTATTTTATCAAATTTACAGCTCAAAATAATTTGGAAGATTTCATCAAAATATTATCCTTGACTTATTCAAGACATCATGTTACACTCTGACATGAAATTTGAATATATTTAGTTATTTTATCAATTTCAACATAACAAAAGCAGTCATACATTTAACATAACCTTTTTAAATGAATCACCATAAAAAGATATTTTTAAATATTAAAAATTAACCAACAAAGTTTGTGCCAAATACACTTTTTGTAATTTATTATAAGTTTGATATCTTATCAGTTTTTACATGTTCAAACCAGCTAGTCTAAACTTTTCTGTCCACGAGTTAAATTTTTAACATGAATTAAAAATCAATTGAGCCTCATTTTGTCATCTTGACATAAAGGTTAGGTAAACCCCTTAAAACTATTTATTATTTCGCTTGTCGTAAAAATTATGAATCTTTCATAGATTTTTAAAATTTTGATTTTTAGAATCTAGTTTATGTTTATAGGAATTATGTTTTATGAGCCAGTGCGCACGATAGACGCTCGCGTTCTAAGAATTAGTAATACATGTTAGTTATCTTTTATAAAATTGTGCAAAAGATTAATTTTTCTCGGTTAATAAACGTTTTAATATTTTTATTTTTTGTGATAATATTAGAAATCCGTTGTAGATAATCTGAATGATAGCGTACATTTTAACGTTAACATGAGAAGTGATTTTCGAACTTTGGATCGCTGAGGGTGTGCAGAATTTTATATTAATTTTTGAATATTACTCACGTTACAGATTGACAAATTTTCTTATCGCATATACCATCGGTAACTGTCGCGCAGTCTTTTTCTCTTTCGCCAAGATCAAATGCAATGGCTTTCAAAAGATCTTTTCTCGCTATTATGATTAACAAGAATTTTGCATTCTGATGACTTGAAGTCCCCGTTTGTTCATATAAAAACAAAAAAGCAGCATAAGACTGGTATAGTGACGTCAACTGATATTAAATGTATTCTTTAATGCTATATGATTTCTGATAATGCAATTAAATTAAGTGATAAAACTTTGACAAGTATGTTAAAATTCACGTTGAAAGAGAGCCGTGACTAAGGTTTATAAAATTTCTGAAAGAAAGAACAGTGAGTAAAATGGCTTTATTATTCTAAAAAATAATTTTATTTGGCCTCTATAGATATGTTTTGAATGGTCGTTGCAAGGAACAGTGAACTCATGAACCCGATAGTTATGTAATAAGCAGTAAAGATAATGATTCATCTTAAGAAAATTCTGTTGGTTCAAGCGAAGTGTAAGGTAAAAGGAAAGAAGTTTTTGGAAGCTAGATTCTAGTTTTTTACGATAGAGGTTCATGCAGTCGCCTAAAAATAATGATCATCCACAGTGTGTCGTCTATCTGGAGGTATTTTCAAATGAATCAAGAAAAAGAGCAAGTTGAAGAGACATGTTGATACCAAACATTCAGAATAAAAAGACAGAATAAAAGAATATTTTGTGAAAAAGAGAAAATGGTTTAAGTTTTAGTCGATAGCTGAAAAAGCTTTGAAAGCTATGAATGCAGTTTCTCTGAGAATCGCACGTGCAACGAAAGCCTACTCAATTGGTGAGGACTTAATTCTTCCGGCTGAAAAGGATATGTGTGAAAGTATGACCATTCATGATGAATGTCAGAAACTCATGTCAATACCTTTGTTATATGAAACCGTTCAAGGGCAAATTGTTGAGACGCCTGACGATGTTAAATTTCAATAACTTGCTCGCTAACAGAAAGGTGAATTTTCCGTTCGGCTTGATGAATCTAGAGACATTTCTGGCGAATCGCAGCAACTTTTTTATGTTCTATTCATTCACGAAAGGGAAAAGAGCAAAGACTCTCTTCTGCAAACCACTTCCCACTCGATCAACTTGAGAATAAGACTTCGTTATGTTGAGCGACTTAATCAATTCTTCTGGTCTTCCGTGGAAACAATTTTTAGATTTATGCCCCGATGGAGCTGAGTCTATGACTGGGAGGCACACTGGACTCATAGCTAGGATTCGAGTAATAGCATCGATTATATTGTCGACGCAGTGTATGATTCACCGTTAAACGCTGGTGAGTTAAAATCATAGTAACGATTTAGCTGAGCTTCTTACCGTGTAAATATTGTTAACTTCATCAAAGCTAAACCACTTAAAAATCAGTCATATTTTAAGATATGTGCTGAATCTTTTGCTTAACATATGTCTCTGCTGCACGCTGAAGTATGTTGCCTATCCACCGGAAAGTGATCGAACGCATTTTTGAGTTGCTCAGTAAACTGCTAGAATTCATAAAGCAGTAAAATGTTGATATAGTTGTTAATGTTGCTTCTGATGTGTTTAAATAAGTTGGTTTACTCTGAGTACATATTCAGCAAGCTGAAAATTTTTACTAATTCTTTTCGAGGAGAGTAGCCTAACATTCTAAAATCAACTAACATGATAACTGCATTCAAGAAGGTGTTGCGAATTTGAAAGACAAGAAAATAAAGTATTACCTGACATCTTTTCTTCAGTAGAAGAATACGTGAACAAAACAAATATGTTCCTGACTGACATTACGTTGTCCTCAATTACAGAGGACTTGTATTAAATTTTTGAGTATTTTGATAACTATTTTCCAACTGAAAATATAGGCTACCAAGAGTGGGTTGTTAATCCATTAAAATGTTAGTGCACTGCTTTGAATTGTCCATAAGAAGAACTGGCGGAACTTGCTTGAGACATAATTTTTCAAATTACATTTGTACAGCGAACACTCGCAACATTCTGACGTTTGGTAAGTCAGGAGTATCCACTGCTTCATACTAAAGCGATTCATATTTTTTTTGCCATGTATGAGGGACAGATTTCTCAATGCTGAATCCTATGAAAATTTGAAATCGCTCAAACCTAAACAGTGAAGACGACATGCGACTGTCAAAGATTTCCAAAAAATTTATTAACTCTGAAGCAAGAACCAAGCTCATCCCTCACATAGACTGACCCACTCAAGTTAACAATTATTGACAAACTAGCTTTCTATTATTTTGAAATTTTATTCGTACCATGTGTGAAGATGAGTTTTAAAAAATGAAAATAAATCATTTTTGTTCAAGTTAGTTCATTTATTTCTGATCTTGATGAACATGTATCTCTTAACGACGAACATTTTGCATGTTTCAGTGTTAGTTGCTTTTCTGTAACTTTATATGAATGTCATTAAATATAATCCTAAATCTAGGATCTCCAAACGTAATGAAAAAAATGGTAGAGCCACAAAAAAGTTTGAGAACGACTGGACTAACGGAGCAGCACCATTCTAAGAATCATTAAAATAAACAAATCGTACATATTTTAGGATATACAATATTTTTCTGCTGAAAATTGATCTGTTTATTTTTATTAAATTATAAATTAGAAGAAAGCATAACTATTGTGATGAATATATTCAAAGATCTGAGTTGATTCTACCACCAGATAATTTTTTACAAATGCTAAATGTAACTCCAGATCCACCAACTGGGAAGCAATGGTATATATTTTTACGTGGTCATTTATTATTAGGATATATTATAACATCAACAGAAAAATAAAAACCATCTTTAAAAGATAAATTTTTATCTTATAGTTTATCACATTTGAAACATTGCTAATTGATTAGACAAGAAAAAAGGTAGACAGTTATGTTGGTAAAAACTTATTCGAGTTTAGACTCCCGTTTTTCTTGATGATATGTTTGATCAGGTACTTTGTTATTTAATTAACTTGTACAAAGTGTCAAAAAATTTGGAGTAAGGTTCTAAAGGATTTAGTGTTCTTAAAATATAAAGGTTATTTTACAAACGTAATTTATTGTATTTTAGATGATAATCCAAAACTATATATTTCCCGATCAAGGATTGAATAACGTCTAACTACTTTCGGGTGCAAAGAATCTATTGCCTCCGTTTTTCTTTTAAATGCGTCAAATATGATATTGTATTCTTGCCAAAAATTTCGCTACCTATTTGGAATAAAATCTTCAATTGTATCATTGAAAACTATATTTTGGTTTTAAATTAGATTATCCTTGAAAGCAAGTCCAAAGTCAATAATCATTCAATTTTTTTAAGGTTTAAAAATTCTTGGAAATGAGAAAAAAGGTTTTTAGAGCAAGGGAAGTTAAACCTACCAAGGCTTCTTGAGATGAAAGTCAACATACAATTACGCCCCTTAGTAAAGCCTTTTCAGTGCTCTCACAATTCGGCACACATTCTTGATGTAAAAACCAGTAGTCTAATACTGTGAGACTTTCACTCACCTTCTTCTCGGTCCACTAGAGTAACTTTATCTCTGCTGCATTTATCCGTTTAATGAATGAGAACAGATCTGGGTTAAATATAATGACCATGATTATGAGACGATATTTTAAACCTTTATTTTAAAGGTTGATTTTTACATCAAGGTAAAGAGTATTATGAACCGTACTCTTCTAACGATTCAAAGAAGTATGAAAATCAGATATAACCTTCAGAGAAAAATAAAAAACAAAAACAGAAAGTTAGGCAAAATGTTTGAAGACGTCGATTGAGTTCTCAAATTACAAAGCTGGATACATGGGATTATAATGCTTTATTTTCCTGTAAATTTAAGAGAGTTAAAAATACAGAAGAAAGTCTGATCTTTATTGTTAATTTTATGACAGTAATATGAAAAATGCGAATTTACTGAAAAAGAAAATAGAGCTCTACTCTAATTTTGTTTAATTATTGGGTGTTTAATTTGACGTTAAATCTGTTTAACTCAAACGTATGAATTCTTTTCTGAAAACTAATAAAAGTATCAAATATGGCGAAAATCTAAATACTTTCCTTTATTAACTATCATACGAAAAATAAAACTAATTTAACTATTTATCCATCAAATTTTTAAAGTAATTATACTTATAAATATTGATCTTTGGCTTACTTTTTACGTTAAATTACACACTGAGGGCCTCATTGATAACTTTTGTGTTATTTCAAAATTGAAATTTTTTGTTGAAAACTTTGTATCGGCACAAAACGAGGATTAAAAGTTTAAAAAAACTAAAACCTAAAAAAATTGCCAGAATTATTTTGTAAATAATGCCTAAAAAGTTAAAACTATTGCAGCATGCATTGATTTTGCCTAATTTGTTCAAAATAAATAACTATGAAATACAGGGATTTGCATCCATTTTCGTCAATTTTTCAGTCATTTTCGTCAATTTTCCATTCAATTTCGTCAATTTTTCATTCATTTTCGTCAAATTTTTTTTATCAATAATTTTAATACCTATTTACTCTATGAACAAAAAAAAGTTAACAGCAGAAGAACGGAATCAAATAATAGTAAAATACAACGAGGAAAAACGGCATCCGAGATAGCAGAATGGTTTAATTTTAAAAGAACAACAGTATCAAGTGTAATATCGTTATATCGGACAACTGGTAGGATATTGGCAAATCCCCGCGGTGGGCCAAGAAACATAAAGTTAAACGAAGAGACGTGTTTATCAATAAAAAACATGGTTGATGAAAATGCCTGTGTTACCTTAAAAGGCATTCAAAACAATCTAGCCACAATTAATATTTCGGTTTCCAAATCCACAGTTTGCCGAACATTTAAAAATTTCCATTATACTCTTAAGCGAACAAGTTTAATACCTGAACGCCGCAATGATGCCAGAACAATTGAGTCAAGATATGAATATGCTGTGGCTTTTATGAAATTACTCGAAGAAATAGATGATCGCCTATTTTTATTCATTGACGAAGCGGGATTTTGTGCAACAATGCGAGCTTGTAGAGGATACTCTAAAAAAGGAGAACCGGCAATTGTCTCCTCGCCTGGATTAAGATCGCGTAATGTTTCTCTATGTGCCGCAATTAGCAAGATCGGTGTTGAAAAATTTGAAACACTTCTAACTTCATATAGTACATTGTGTTATGGACAATATATGGAGAGATTAATGGTTGAATTGGCAGCAAAAAATATGAATAGAGTCGTTTTGATAATGGACAATGTTCCATTTCATAAGAGTGCCTCTATTCAACAAATAATCGCTAATAATGGACATATTCTTTTGTATCTTCCTCCTTATTCACCTTTTCTCAACCCAATTGAGAACTGTTTTGCGAAATGGAAGGATTTTGTTAAATATGCAGCACCACAAAATGAAAGCGTGTTAATGAATTTGATAACAGAGTGCGGAATTCAATATCAGCTGACGATTGTTCAGGATACTGGCGAAACATGATGCGATATATCCGAAGATCGTTGAATCGCGAAGTAATAAATGATTAATAAAATTGATTTCTATGACTATATATACAGACTATTTGCGCATAAAACCTTTGTTTTTTAAATATAAATTTTAAATATAAAAAAAAAATTTTGACGAAATTGAATGAAAAATTGACGAAATTGAATGGAAAATTGACGAAAATGGACTAAAATCCCTGTATAAACTGAAATAATTTAAGAAATATCGATTGAGTTTCTAGAATTATACATCATACGGCTTTTAAGCGATTTAAGTAATTAGGAGGCTAAAATGAAAAGAACAACTTCGTTTTGAAGACTATCGATATACTGATCAGATCCATACTAGGTAGTTTGTTAATATTTTAAAAATAAAAATGTGCTTGAATAAATTTTTGTAAAAAGACATGATTATTAGTAATTTGAACACGAATGACCCAGATATGGTAAACGAAGAGTAAAATTGAGGAAATTATTCAAGTGCCTGCTTAAGTGGAGTAAAAAACTCTCTTAAAATTTTTATGAAAAGAATGTAATAAATTTTAGCTGGATGTAACTTACCCTTTGCCTATTTTCACGCAATCTATATGATTTGAATTTGATCGAAGTGAAGGATTAAAAATATAACCTTAGTCATATTCAGAGTCTATTTTGAAATTAAAATAAGAGCGAAATTTATAATTTTTATAAATGCTTTCATCATGTTTTATGAAAGAATTATATTTCGATTTTGAAACATTATTTGATAATATTGACATGGGAACGGGGAAAAATTTTAATTTGACACTTTAGGGAATTTTAACTCTATATTTTCTGTCTTGTAAATTCAAAATATTTTTGGAGATTTCAAAATGCCACCATTTAGTGGTAACTTATTTTATGTATTTTGTACAAATGGGAAATAAATATGATTCTTCTTCATATGTACCATTCGTTCCTTCTCATTTTAGGAATGATGTTGAATTTTGGCTCCCTGCGAGTTTTTAATATTTATCAAGTATCAAACTTATTTGAATAGAAATTCGAAATTCGCCGTCGAACTAATGACTTATATTTTCGTTCCGATTTACCATCACAAGAAAAGTATATTTTGAATTTTAAGCATTTTTCATTTATAATGATGAAAAATCGTGTTGAATGTAAGCCTTGAAAGAAACTATTAACACTCATTCAAATATGGAGTTATACGGGTATTTGACAATGAGAATCGAATTTACAATCAGAGTTTTTCACGAATTGGACTCTGGTAGTGTCGTAATTAAACTTACATAAGAAATCATATCATCAACTATTCATGCGATCAGAATTATACTCTTTGATATCATGTCTTTTTGGCTCAACTCGAGGGTGGAGCTTGTTCGTTTTACCAAAGTTTTTAATGAATGCGTATGTAAGCTCACGAATCTCTGGTATCAAACCACGTAAAAAGCATTCTACGTGTGCAGTTAATTCATGATTATGTGTATGATTTGAAAACTAAGCTAAACAATAATATGATCACATTTTATTTACTTTTGTTTATTTTATCTCTGAATTTAATATTTTCTGCTTAAAATTTTATATAATGATTTTTTTAAGGACCAAAATTACAAAAAATGAGTCAACAATTATATTGCCTTTATATTTTTTTTGTAGACTCTGATTTTTATCGTCTATAAGTATATTTATTTCTTGATAGGTTGGGAATATACTCCAAGCCTCAACCATAGTATTGTCTATTTAGTCTTAAAAAAGTTTCTCGCTTCAATTCAGGAATCTAAAGTTATTCAACCAAGTCCAGCTTCAGTTTGTGTGAGATTCTCCCCCGTCAATACCTTCAAGTGCCCTCTGACCTTCTCGACGTTAACTCATTAGGGTCAACTATGCTCGAATCTGTTTTCTTCATGGTTGAAAAGTCAACCTTCCTCAGTTTATTTAGAAAGATTAGGAACGTTTATTCCGACCGCCAGCAAATATGAACTTTCTGATCAATACCATAGTGGGTCTATTACTTCACATAACTTAAAAACTACTTCAATGGAAGTTATTCACAATAATTTACACGAATTTTAAATTTATTCGGTTAAACTTCATTTTTTCATGTATAAAAAAATTATTTACATAAAATAGAAAACATTAGGTTTTTTAGATTTCAATAAATTTGTAATTATATTCTCAGTATCTTTCAATAAATTAATTTCCAAACTTTTAGTTTTTATTTTTGTGAATTTTGATGTTACTTACAAATGTGATTTTATTGAGTATTCATTCTAGGATTAATATTATATAAAGTGAAATTTCCTGAGTAATCGAATTAAAAGTAAAAATGGTTTGTTTTTATGTAAACAAGCAAAGTTCTAGTAATTATCATCAATATTTAAATTAATGTTATGAGAAAAGTAGTTAAGGACTTAAACTAAGAGTGCTTAATTTAAAATTATCGATTCACTTTATTGGAATATATTTGAAATAGAAGCTAAATATCAAAAGAATAAACATATTCAATTCATGGTTATGCTCCTTTTGTGCTATGCTATTTTTGAGAATATCTATCTTCCCATCAATAATAGTTATATTTAATTTTCATCTATTCCAGGAGAAAAATGTAAAAAATATTTCTACCATTTATTTTCATTTTATTCATAATTTATGGTTGATAGATCGGATACATAATAATCTCGGGTTTTGTCGTAACAAGTCTTGATTTTTTTTTATTTTGAATTTTAACTTCTATCGTTGTAATAACTGCCAATATGCGATCCTAAAATTTGAAACATTACCATTCATAATTCTTTTTATTAAAAACCACAAATATATAAATTGTGTCGTTTCAAGATATGAAAATTTTCATACTCAAACTGGCATTTATGAAGTAAATTTTAAATGTGTTGAAATTAAGTTTATTGTTAATTCAAAAGAATTTTCACAAAAATGTCAAATTTTTATCAAAATAAGACACAGGCGTAAGTAGGCGATAATTTTTTGGATTAAAATAAAACCAAAATCTTGTTTTGGATTGAGCTAGAATCGAAAGACTGATAACCTTCAAGCTTTTTTAATATGAAACATAAATTTAATTTTTACACTGCTAAGATAAATTATATCATGTCATAAAATTAATTAAAATCTAAATATTTTGTTAGTCCCCAAAATAATTTCCAAAATGGCATCCGTTTTTATTTTCCATATAGAACGCGCATTATAAAGCTTATGATTATCGAATAACCCATATAAATGCATGTAATCCTAAAAATTACATTGGTAAACATGATGGAACGAGGTTTGCCGAATCATAATCGAGTTTTCATCGATCGAAACCGACAATTAAATTTATGCATATAATAAAAAAATTCTTTTATTATCGCTAAACTTGTTTTAAAGCGAAAATTTTTTTTTCAGAATTTAAAACCCACGTTTCATGATCTTTCGATACCAATATTTATGGAAATTTAGTAATTATAATTAAAAAGATAAATAAAAATGTTTTTGATATAACAACACGTTTTTATAGATACTGTTTTCATAATTACTATCTTGTAGTTTAAAAGAAAATCAAAAATTTTTGATAAATTGGTTATGCGCGAAAAACAACTATGGTACTATAAAACAAATAACAGTAAATATCGTACGATACAATGTTAGGTTTAAAATATAAGATAAAAAACATTTTATGTTGTTAAGTAAAAATTTTAAAACATAATTTTAAGAATTAGTCACAAATTTAAGTCTAACTTTGTTAAAATATAAAATGAATAAAATATTTCATTCATAAAAAGAATGACTAAAGATCGCCATTTTGAGCATGCCTAAATAATCTATGAAATTTGATGCTCTAAAATTTAATAATGTTTCACAGATTTAATTCTGTTTAAAATATAAAGTTTCTTTGTTATAATATACAACCAGCGAACAGATATAAAGTTTTCTGCGCACGCCCTCAATCTTATTAAATATGGCTTTCAGTCTTCATTTGGATGACGTTCTAGAGCGTAAAGTTGCAAATAAAAACAGTGATAAATTCAAATTCTGCCGAGATATTGAAGAATATTGAAGAAATTGCTAATATAGAAGATACTCTCAAATGTAAATAAAGTTAAAAAATCAGCCAAACGGATTTTATCGGATTATAACATAAGTAATTATTTAAGCATTGCACATTTTGCCGACCCTGAATCAATTCAATTAAAACAAAAATTGTTTACTGTTAATAAAGTATCACATAAAATAATTTTTGCAAATTAATGAAATTCGGAGTGACTGTACAAAGAAAATGGAACTTGCTGAAAAGGCGAAACAACTGGTATTTAGTGTAAAGTAAAAAGATGAATAGCTGTATTCTTAATTTTGGTCGTGAAACATTCAGAAGAAAGGCCTTACTAGATGCCGATACTAAAGGAATCAGTGACTCAATTATGAAACGTTTGTTTTTAAACAATATAGGTATATTCTCTCAAGAAGAATTCACCAAAGAAGACTTTCAAGACTATTTTTCAGATGTAAATGAAGCTGATCCAAGTATTTTGTTTTTTATGTTTCTGTGATGAGTTTTGTCCTGAATTCAAAATATTACGTTAAGCTACCAAAACTGACACCCACCCCTAAATCAACGAATTTATCAATCTATGAAGTAAAAACCGATCCTTATCTCACTCATATTCCAAGTCTCGCAGTCAAATCAAAAGAATCCTCTTGTTTTAATCAAACGAATAAAAATATGACAGATCATAAACCTATTTTACTTCCTTTAAAACGCAATTCAATTCAATGCGATTCTTCGCAGAATCAAATATTCAAATTTTCCGAAACAAAAATTTATAAAGAATAATTAGACTGTAGTTTGTATTTATTTTATTCTAAATTATTCAAAAAATTGTCAATCATAAACTTAAGTTCTTCTATCTATTCAAGCTTTTATGTATGAAACAGTTTTTTATTTGATTCAATGAATTATGTTATTTTTAGTTTGATGTTTTATACACATTTTAGATATTTGCGCATGATATAAAAAGGGAAAAAATGTTTATTGCTGATATTTATCATGTTAATTTGATAATAGCTAAGTATACTTTATTATTCATTTTATTTTGTTTTCAAATATTTTTTATGGTTTAAAAAGTTACAAAATTTGGCACATTTAGTCTGTTCGACGTCTTTCTTAAATATCACAATTTTACGAATAATATCAACAATAATATTTCCATATCATCGACGTTAAAAACAGATGAAAAAAATAACAGTTGTCTCAACTTATATTTTCTGTTTTGACAATAATATCTATTCTGAAATATGAAAAATATTAGTTTTATTTTAAATTCTGGTTCCATAACATTTTTAATATTTACTTCATAAAGTTGAGGAAATGTCAAACGATTTAACTTCGAAGAAATGTTGTATTTGTTTACGAATTAATTTAATCTTTTTCAAAAACTAACACAAAATAAAATTTAAAACTAACTTGAACAAATAATTTCCCAAAAAATGTCAGAATTAATATAGTTAAACATATTAATAACGTGATATTCGCATGCGTATGTGGAAATAACATGTATTTATTGACTCTTTTTTAAAGCTCCAGAATTAAACCGATTATATGACAAAACATTATTTTTTAAAATAACTTTAAATTTGATGTTATAAAAATCAAAATGATGGATGTTTTGTAAGATACTAATTTTTGAGCAGCTTATTTCGATTTCAAAATGTCTTCCAACCTTTAATTATTTTCGATGACTAATATAGAGAAATAACATACATTAATGGATAACTCCTTGATAAGAAAAGATTGATTTGCAATAATATATTACTTAATATAAAAATTTTAAAATAAAAAATTCATAGCAAGCATGATTTACATCTTTTTCAAAAATAAAAGTATAAAGATGAAAAAATATTTGTATATTCTGTTATCAAAACTGGAACATCGTGCGATTCTATTTAAATAATATCTTGAACGTAATTAAGCCTACGTTCAAGACAGAAGAAAGTTGGAGGTTAACATTCTTTAAAGTACGCATGCCCGTGTCAACAGTCGAAAAATATAAACTGTGAAACAAAAAATGAAGAAGACAATTTTTATTCTCTATTTATTAGCGAGAGAAATCCTATGAAAATTTTTGGTGTTAGTTAAGTATGAAAGTTTTTTGATGTAGGTATGATGTTTTAAGATTTTCAGAAATGTTACTCCTGTGTCATAATAGCTGTAGTTGACTTACACAAATTTGATTAAGATTTAACCTAGAATTTCTTTTATTACATTCAAATTTATTTCATCAGAATTTTTATGACATAAAAAAGCCATCTTTAATTCACGTTATTTTATTTTGTGAATGGTTTGTTATGTCTTCAAAGAAGCCCAAATGCCCCACTGGTGAGGCCCCTATAACTGTCAGATGAACATGAGAGTTTTAGGGTTGCCAGTTTGGCACTAAATGAAACTAGAGCAATCTAAACCAGATTGCTTTGCAAAAGTGGAGCCCCGAAAAGTAGAGCTCAGCTTATGAGCATATAGATGTAACTCGCACTTACAAAGTGCAATAAGTGGTTATTCTTTGATTTTCCAATGAACTTAGTAATCATTCAAAATAAAAGATATAAACTTCCTTTAAAAATCTATTTGATCAAAAAACTGGAGATTAGTAAAATTTAACCTAACGTTTTTAATGATTTTGATTTAACACTATTCACAGAATTAAAAAGACTACCATTTAAGAAGTTTTTATCAGTGTTTAAAATATTTTATTTATGATTGATTTTGACGTTAAAAGAGGAAAAAATATCATTGGTCAATTTCAACGCACGATTATTCTTACTAAATCATGACAAGTCTATTTATTTCAAAAATTATTCTCACCAAAAATGAACATTACTGATTTTTCAGTGTTTTTAAATGGCACCCATTCCATTTTTAAGTTCATTTAATAACAAAAGTTATCTTAATACTCGTTTATAATGAAAACTCAAAAGATTCTACAGAAAAACATTGTCTAATAACTGTAATGTACGAGTGATGATGACTTAATGAAGTAAAATGGAAATTTCTTAACTATTTTAATGATTGGTTTCCCAGTTGTGTCGAAGTTAATATGTTCAATGATCACTTTTCTTCATATATTATTGGGTTAACACGTGAAGAAATACCTATCAATCTAAATTTTAACACAAACGAACACTTGTAAGATATCTAAAAATTACTAATTCAGACATAAATGTATCTTCTTTGATTTCCATAAAGATCAATGGAAAATAAAGTTTTCTATATCTCTTAGATATAAACAAATCACCCAGTTTTTTATTCATAATATACCTAACACTGTCAAGAAAATCGAAAAAATTGGCGATTTGTTCTGAGCACTAGAATTTAGATGAACACTTTTCAATCTTATATTTCAAATAAATTAGCTTTAAAATTTTTAAACAAATGAAACACATGTTCATTACTCATTCAACGAAAAATTATCCCTTCATTGGTAGATATTAGAGAGATACTAAGTCTGAGTGTGTAAACGGGAGTTTCTTGCTCATTATGATCTTATACTAAGGGACCTCTTTCGTCGTCTTGCAAAATAATACGCGGCCGTAACTTCATATTGTCTCTCAGAGGTAAAGTTGCCCTTAGGGTTTAAGTAGATGGGAGGATCAACAGTGGGCGGGAGTCCCACACCAGCCGGCATCAGATAATAGCAAGAATTTTCTGTATGAGAGTGCCTGCCAGGAGGAGGTGGTGAAAGAACAAAACCATGTAATAAAAAAGAAAAACCGAAGCTTGTGCCTTCACATAAATTTCCTTTGGAAAATGTCAAATAGGTTTGATCATTCTTGTTTGAAAAATTTTCTTTTTCATATTTAAACTCAAAGTTAAGTGAAATGCAATGTGATAGTTTTGAAATATCTTGGAAGAGTGATGTAAAAATGTCAACAAAAATAAAATTCTGTGCCAGTAGACATTAAATTTAGAATAATAATTGTAAAAACATTATTATAACTTTAATATGTTTATATAATGCGTTTAAACAGAATTAAACACATTTAGAACTGATCATGATGGTAAATATTTTAATCCACTTAAAAGTGGTTATAATTTTTAATTATCTACAAATATAAAATTGAATTAGGGAATTAAACTCATTATTATTACTCATTGATAAATTTTCAACAAAAATTATTTTTGATTTGCTTTCTAAACAACTCATACAAAAATTTTGAATTTTGTAAAGAATGATATTATCATTGTAAATTTGTTAAAAATCACCGAAGAACAAATAATGAACATAATATAATATTTAAAAATAGTAATTTTAAGACCATAAACTTTTGAAAACTCGGGTCAAGGATTATTTGAAAAAGAAATAATATTATGATTGTCGAAAGAAAAATTTTGTTTCTTATCGTTAATTTTTATTATTTATGTGATAATCTATTTTTGTTGAAGTGTCTTGTGGCATTACATTTTCTCTCAATTTATATTTGAGCCAAAAAATTTTTTCGATAATGTATTTGGGGAAAAACGCATGCAAAACTACCATATTAACCATAATTTTAAAAAATATTCAAATTCTAATATATTTATAAGACATTACAATTTTTCTTCATTAAAAATCATAATTTAACATACAGATGATTTAAATCATATATCACACAATAAAATATTATCTTAAATTCTGAACATTTTTTACTCGTGAGACGTTTGTATACATTTTTAAATTAAGGTTACTTTCAATATGGTGGCTACGACTAAATGCGAAATTACACGAAAATTTATTGATTCTTATATTTTTTTCGGATTCTTTCATATGAATAAAATTCTATATTTGAGTAAGCAGTTGTGAAATACTTTTAACTGCTGAAAATCATTTTCATAAACTTCGACTTAGAGTTTAACAAAAAGAAAGTTCTTTAACGTTAAACGATCCACGCCATGTTTTGAGAACGGCATGAAATTGGAAACATGAATTTAGTTAGATCACTTTTCATCAATTAAATGTCCACAAAAAATTATGTAAACACTCCTTTTTAGAATTGATCAATGATTTAATTTAAATTTTAATATATATACTCGAAAATGCCCTTGTATTATTAATTATTCATCAATTATAAAGAATAGACAACATAATCGTGTTAGTTTTCAAATGGATGGGTTTACTCTGAGGAACATTTTGAATAACGAATAAATGTGCATTTTTGTAACTATGTATCCCATGTTCCTTGTTAAACATCTTGAATTTTAACATTACGTATGTCATATATGCGACGGTATTTCAATCCAAATTATACCAATTAATTATCAAGAAACACAAAATATTCTTAACCAAGGAAATAAGTATTTTATACCAACAGGGGATGAATCAAGGGAGAATACTCGTGATAGAATATTTAAAGAAAGAGAGCTAATCTTGGTAACTATCCAGATGAAACTTTCAGAGGCGCCTATGAATTATCGCCGGCTATTAATTTTTAACAATCTTTTCTAAAGTGGCATTTTTATAAAATTTGTTCATAGGATTGAATTACGAGCAACAATTATAAATTTATTCAAAATCATTGGCGATCAAATAAATGTTTCATAAAGTTGCACAAATAAAATATCATAATGTAACTCAATTGATGAAAAGCTAAATAAACCCACTTTTACATATAATGAGTAAAGGAAAATCAATTTATGAAAATATTACAGCATAAATCGAAAAAAATAAAATTTCTAAAAACCTATTTTATTATGACAAAATTAAAATCATTTTAAATTTTTCGATTGTTTTTAATGAGTGATTTAAAATAGATAAAATAAACCACCAATCGATCCAAAGAAAAACAAAAAGATTGAAACCCTTTCTATTGGAGATATTATTTTCAAAAAGCAGATTGTATGTTTAAAAATTAAATAGATTAAAATTCACACTTAAAGATAGCAGTTTTCACTCCTTCGAACAAGTAATCAGATTGAGTATACTTTATGTTTGTGTGAGTAAAAATGTAGATATTATGAAGAGAGACTAGTTAAACGTTCTTTTTTTGTAATTTATGCGATAAATTTAAATGTTCAAAAAGTTAATTTTCAGCTTAACATGAAGTTTAAAAAACCTGGTTTTTATCTATGATTTTAAATTGATTAAAATCAATTCTTGTATAGAATATAATCAAACCCAATTTTTTGAAGAAATTATTTTTATGCTTAGAAGTCTTTTGCTTTGAATTTTAAGAATTTTTCTCTTCAAGAACTTAAAAAAATTGAGAAAATGTAAAACTCATCTTTCTGTTCAAAAATTGATGAATTTTAAATGATAGTCTTTCAGGAAACTATGACAAGCTTAATGATAAAATATGTTAAGCTAACATCAGATCTCAAACCTTTACTTTTTTGTGAAATTTTATTTGTTCATTTTGAGATAAATTAGATTTTATTTACACGATGGAACATAAAAGTTGTTAGGACATTCAAACATGTCTGACGTTAACCATAAATCAAACATATTCTAAAAATTACACTTCCCTGTCAAAAACCATCGGCAAGAATCATAAAAAATTAGTATGGTTTTCAAGTTTTGAGCTAAATTAAGGGAGTGTTTCAAACAATTTTATCATTTATGATAGCTCTGAACATGATTAAATTTAGGAAATATGTTTTAAATTTAAATCCCAGGTAAATTTCACCTGATACAAAAACAAAAAGGATGCAAAACGTTCTCAGTAGAGTTAAATATTGCTCATGGAAGCCTTTTTAGATTTTAAAATGATTTATGAACGGAGTAATCCATCTTAAAGAGTTCAATGACTGGATTTTTGATTTAATAAGTTTGATGCCATTTAAACCGTTGCCATTAATTCATGTGAATTGGCCACATTTTTATGGGCAAAATTCAATCAAAATTAAAAAATCTTTGGCATGTTTCTTTTAAATTTTAATTTTTGGTTCAAAAAAACATCATTTGTGACAGATTCTTTCAATTTGTTGAAATCTTGCCATTAATTGGTTAATCTTTCGTTGTTATATATAATCAGTGTTATCACTCTGGTTCAAAAGTAACTAGAATCCACCCATTTCTTTTTTTAATTTTTTTAGAGAATGCAAAATGAAATTTTTTTTAATTTTTCATGTGGTATCGATTTGATTTGTTGGTATTACTACGTCAAATATCTCTTGTAAAAACGTCGAATATTCCAAAAAAAATCAACTATAAATGCTTTTCTACATTTGAAAGTGTCTTACGAACAATTTTTCAAGTAATATCAATGTTAGTGATTTTAAATTAAGCTTATGTAAAAAATCAAGAAAGCTCAACACATTTGCAGACTGGGACTAAAGAAAGCTTATTTTAGCTTTTATGAGATGAAGAAAAACTTAGAATAACGAGAAAATTAAAATAAGTCCCCTTGATAGCGTTCCTAAAATTCTTACTAGAGAACAGAAAATCGACCTAACGGAATTCTAATTTGTAGGAATTTAAAAGATATCATATGATTCATAAAAAATTACATCAGATCCAATGAGAAGTCTGATCGTTGATGAAAAATGAAATATATTTTTGTTCCTTAAAATAGGAGAAGAATGTTTCTTATCAATATACGAGAAATATAAATATATTTATTTGGATAATATATAAACGTGGAAGATAAAAAGATAATTTTTCGATTTTTTCTTTCTATTGATGTTGTGTGGGAACTAGGTTGTACGAGTATAAATAAATGTAATTTTAAGAGCCATAAATTATTAAATCACTTAATAACGTATATTTTAGGCTGGAATTAGATATAAATAACCACGGTATGGTTTGATGACTTTTCTATGTGTACCTGAGTCATGATATTAATCAGCATATCAACTATTAAATGGTAAAACGTTCGAGAAATATTTTCCATTTTTTAAATGTATTACAACCTTTTTTCTTTATAATTTGTCTTTTTTTTGATAGTTTTAAATCTTCTTGTGAGATAAAAGTATACTCTTGTACATAAGTTACTATGCCACAAAATCCTCAAAGCTGTGTTAAATGATCAAAAGAATTCTAATCTGATATTTTCATGACGTGTTAAAATAGTTAAACTTCAAAATTCTTCCTTGATTGGAGAAAAACATCGATAAATTTTTCCCAGACTAAAAAATCTGTAAAAGGTAATATTCAACTCAATGACTGTATTGGAACATTTAATCAAAATATTGAATTTCGTTTGTTAAAACTGTTAACCATCGAATTAAAAATACACTTAAATGTTAACTAAATCATACATTTTTAGATCTAGAGAAGTGACATGAGAATGCATGTTATTTTAATATCAACGATAAAAGTTATTTTGAGAAAAATTAACATCTAAAATTTTCATCATTCGAACATTTTATTTCAAGAAAAACTAAATAAAAATGTTGTCAATGTCTATCTTCATAGAAATTTAATGTGAAAATCATAAAAATTTTATTTTTTTATGAAAAAGATTTCTATTTTGCTGCAGTATATTGAAATTAACTTAACATAGATTAAAATAACAAGTTCAATTCAACGAATTTCAACACATTTACGAATTAGAAAAATGACGAAATTAATATATACTCTTTATCAAAGTTAAAAATCTACGTTGGCTTAAAAGATTGCATTATCTTTGAAAAAATTGAAGAATTATTTTACATTAAAATAGACTGATATGGACCATGAAATAAATTGTTAATTTGCAACAAACTAAATTTTGTATTGAGACCATTTTTAGAAAATACATCGATAATTAATTTTATTATGCACTTTTTATTTAATGTTTAAATTACTGCTTTCTTTTCTTCTTGATATTAATATTTGATTCGGAAAGCCTCTTAAAATGCAGAAGAGTGCGCCTGCAAATGATCAAATTGATCATTTTTCATGAGACCATGAAAATATATTGTAAATGGTAAATTGATCGTACTTTCTATATTCTTCGACGTTGGATCATTTCAGAACTAGGAAGAAACAAAATTAAATATAAACATTCTTTTTTATAAAACAACAAACTTAAATTATTTCAAAAAATTATGAAAAAATAAATATGCATTTAGAAGGAGCAGTATTAAAGAATGTGTCAAAATTTTCCTCATTTTTTTGGCTTGCAGAAGAGAGATATGAGCTCAATTTTTACTTTGAAGCGAAGCAGTTCTTTAACAGGATTTTACTCCAATGATTTATCGCTTATATTTCTTCTTGGTGGAAGAAAAGTTAAAGATTATTATTTTTTCCATGAAATATTACAAGGCTTAAATTATGAGGAATACATTGAATCAATTTTTCAGAAAATCATTGTCGAATTATATTTGAAAGCCAAAGCCTTATCTTTTTAAACTCAAAAATTATAATTTATGAACAACTATAGGTTACTTTTTCAAGACAATTTTTATTAAAACAATTTTAAAACACTAAAAATAAAAATGAAATAAAAATTATTTGAAATAAATGTTGTCTTTATTTATGGGAGTTATTTTTTAAAAATATAAATCAATCCATATCAACAAATCGATAACAACCTAAAATTTAAAATGAGTAAATTTGACAATATTTTTATTTCAGAATTTAATTTTTTATTTGTAATAATAAATAAAACCATACTGAACACTAATGTCAATAAAAATGTTATCATTATCAATCATGTCAAAATGATCAACTTTTTTCAAAGGTGATGGGAACCAGTGAGTACTCCATAAGCGACGAGCGTTTAAGGATATTTTAAAACTTATTGAATCTGAGTGAAGATACCTTCCTTCACTTGGTCTGAACAAGAAGTGAAGAGGTGCCGTTACTTTCTAGGGAACCAAAGCCGAAAATGTATGGTTAGCATACAGTGCTGAGGAGACGCTGAGAGTTCTAAATCCGCTATCCTAGATTTTTATATCTCAAAGAAGGTGCAGAATGAGTTGAGGCGCCAAGGAGGAAAAATTTAGTAAGAAGATCTTCACAAATAAAAGTAAATAAAAAGAGAACTTCCCTCTAAAGGTGTCCGCATAGGTTTGACTCTTTTATGCTCTTTAAAAGAAATTGATCAACGTAAATCATTATTTCTAGTAATTTAAAAGATACCTAATTCGGAGAAACATTTATTTCATATATATTGAAAATTTATATGGTTACATTGATGGATTTATCTGTTGACAAAATCATTTTATGAATAAATATGAGGCAATTCCTGCTGCCCATATTAAAAATTTTATGATAAAAATAATGACTTTAACATATATTAAATTTTATTCATAAAATTAAATCTCAATAAAGTCGAAAAACTTTCAAATAGTTATTTTTTAAATCTTTTGGATATTCTAGAAAATAAGCAAGCTATATTATATATTACAAAAAATATTATGGAATTCAACTATTGATTTTAGTCGAAAAATACTAAGCATTCCTTTCTTTTGTACATCTATATGAAAAATTTTAATTCGAATCTATTTCCAATAAACTAAAAATTCTGCATAATCTTATACACACGTATCAGTTTCGTTCAAATCGAAGGAATTAAAAAATTTTGAATATCAATCTTATTTATTTTTTGAATTTCTTTTTGAGAATAATTTTAAAAATTCATGATAAATATTTAAATTTTCAAACTATTCATTTTAGATTTTAAATCGATGTTTAGGAAAAATATATTTAAAATTTTTATCGTGTTTTTAGATTCTATCTAAATACTTTTCCAATAATTTAATAAATTGCTGTAAATATCTCTTACTCAGAAAAAGTTAAGAAACCAAACTTCGAAAAATAAATACTTCCAAAATTTTTCAAAACTTAGAGATACAAATAATTAATTTTTATAATAACAAACAATGAACTATCTCACAAATGTAACCTGGCTATTATTGCTCTGTACTATAATTAGCTTTAAAAACACAACAAGAGTTAGTTTCTTTAAGTATAAATCATCCCGATTTTAAATAAATTTATTTTTATAGGGGAATATAATTTTATCATGATTAAAACTGATATAGGTTTTATAATTTTTAAAAGGGATCGTGATAATTTTGACGAATCAAAAAAAAATGTTGCACAAGATATTATAATAATATAGAAACTCCAGCCATTAAGTAGTTAAAAGATAAATTCTTCAGATTTTAAAAAATAAACGTCAAAATGACAAAACGAGAAGGTTCTCCAAGTTTAGTAGTTTAACCCAATCATATAATGTGTACAGTAAAAAGGTTCTTTTAGAAATAAGTAACCAGAAACAATTGTCAGATGAGGGATTTTACTATTTTTATAGATGCGAAACAAAACTAAATCAGATAATCATAGACATAATGCAGTGTTTTGTAAACTCAAAACTTAAACGGTAACCAATCTTAATCATGTTAATAATAGCCTTTTAGTTTTGTGTTTGTATTATAATTTTTTAATGTATTTATCGCATTTATTTCAAAGCCATCTTTAACTCCTAAAAACGTTGTTTAAATATTCATGCTGTTTGTGAAGTATTTCCTATAATTTCCAGGATTCAAATTTTTTACGTTCTTTATATTAAGTTCATAATTTTATAATCTTTTCTCAGATTATTTTTTGAAAACATACTTGACATAACTTCCCATTGAACAAATACCGAAGAGGTACTGTTGCCTTTGCAAGTCGAGGTTAGTGTGAGAGTCAAAACTTCTTGAAAACTAGTGTTTTTACTGGGACAAGGACGCTAACAAGGGTTAAAACCCTGAACGGTCCATTGTAGAAACTGACCTTTATCGAAGGATCTTATAAAATTGGATAAAATCTTTTCGAAAGATGCACTGATAGGTTTTGATCATCTCAAGTCTCAAAAAAAATACCTCGCATAATGTTGAAGATTTCAGTTATTTTAATTTGTATGATAAATTTGTTTGATTTTATTTTAAATCAGGAGTGATATATTTGAAAATCTATTCTGACCGTTTGATATCCTTCCGCGGCTTATCAGAACGCTTCCATTTGAATAATTTTATTACTTTAAAAAGTATTTTTCCATTTAGTTTTGTAGTTATGCTGTCTATCCACCTGAAAAATTATAATCACCACTTTAACTAAATGCTAACTTTAGAGAATAGCTTTGTTCATTGTAACTATAACACGTTCCAAATTATGAGAAAATCATTCCTGACAATTATCTATTTTGAGAGAATGTTTATTGAAAGATTCGATTCATTCATAAGTATTAACATCATTTTTCTTTGAATATTTTCCGAAAAATAAACTCTTCGAGCTTGGAAAATATGTTAGATTTCGTACTCTATATACTCTCGGGGTTTACGTCATCTTTAAAAGTTTTAATTGAGAAAATTTTTTGTCGAATCTTATTTAAAATCGATTATGCACAATCAATATTATTTTTAAAAAATTGTCAGATTATTTTGTTTGAAGTTGTCAATTAAATGTTCATGAAACAATTTTTAAATATAAATTTTGAATTTTATACTTTTTCTTTTCGTGTGTCTGAAATTGATCATTTGTAATTATGATTTTGTTGTATTTAGAATCTCAAAATATATAATCAGTAAAATTTTGTCAAAATTAGTAGAAATTTGAAAAAATAGATTTTCACAATTTTCGTATGTATAATATAAAAATATTTCAAAATATATGTTAAATGGCGTAAAACTTTTGAGTTTGATGTTTAAACTCTGATTTCTTAAAAAGTGGACAATGGAAAAACGCGAAAATTTTTGAAGTGTAGTTGATTGTATTTACCCTATCCTGCCTGGCTATGGTTATTTCGCATCTCAAATGATGTATGCACTACCGTCTAGACTTCTCGGAAAAAGTTTGTTTTAAAAGTTATGTTACAAAAAATTCAACCTCTCTTCGGAATATAAGTGTAAATTAACTTCTGCCGTTATGGTTCGTTGTGAAGAATTTAGGTTTTTATGAGATGTTTTAAGATAAAATTACTCAAATCACATATTTATTGTTAAAAGTATCAGTTGGTTAGTTTGTTCACATTATTATTTTTGTTTTATTAGAATGAAGAAAACGTTCAAACGGTATAATATATTTTTATTTCAATAGTTTGTCCCAAACTTTAATGATCAATTGAATAATAAATTTTATTTCCATATTTAAATTTTAAAATTCGTACTTTATCGGATGAAAGTAATTTTTTTTCTTTAAAATCAAAACCACAGTTTAATTTTTGGTAAACTGTGCCATTAAATACGTGAAAATTTATTCGGCTTCACAAATGCCCGAATGTACTCCCATAAACAATAGTATATTATTCAGAACGAGATTATACAGAGCACAATGATTTTGGTTGTTTGAGGAGATTTTTATCAAATATATAAAAAAATAAATTAATTCTAAAATTTATAATTTGAAATAAAATTAATATTTTCATTAATTATTTTTATTTGATGTGTTTTTTGACCAATTATACAATTTCATGACAAAGTTTATAGTTTTCGACTCATCTTTTTCAAAAAATTTATTTCTAAATTACTTATATTTTTAAAAAAATTATTAAATTTCATTCAAATTTTTGAATATTTTAATTATTTGACGAATTTAATTTTCCAATATATCATGAGAATAATTTTTTGATGAAAAATACAAAGTTTATTAAATTAAATATAATTTTATTTCTAACCTACTAAGAACAACAACGCAGAATTCGACAAATTTTTGTGCTTTCGAGACTAAATTTATTAAAATATAAAATCAATAATTCATCACTTCTTGCAGGCTTAATTTTATCAATTTTCATTATAAAGGTTCTTTTTATTCAATAATCATTTAAAATAAGAAATATCTCAAATGAAGAAAAGAGGTAAAGTATAAATATAAAGCTGATAGCACAAAAATTCTTTGATTTTACTAATTTTTAATTGATTAAGAGATATCATAATTGTTAATAATTGATTTTCGTTTTTTAAACTTTTCATGTCTTAATGTTTGTGTTTAATCATTAATTCAAGAAGTTATTGCTAAATTTTAAAATCGGCCAAAATATCGCTGATCGTTCAAGGATATGTTTTCTTAAAAGAGTTCAGTTTAACCTCACTTGACTAAAAAACAAAAATTATGCTCAAATTTAGAGATGTCGAGTTTCTAATTACGAAATACTCAATTAATTGAACAGGCTGAAAATTATTCAATAGAATTTGATTATAATGGAAATAACTTAAAATTTTTTCATATTAACGAGATGGTTGATAGTGCATGAATATTGAACATCAATTGTATGAAAAGTTATAATTTGAAAAATATTTTTCCGTGTAATATCTGGGCATTTTATTCAATGTAGACTATCCTCAGTTCAACTTTATCATTTGGTTTAAAGTTATTTTTGAATACTCAACAACTTTCCTCAACAAATACAATGAAATAATGATTTTTTGGGATTTTGAACATTTTAAAAGTTGTATTTTTGATGATCGAATTTTTCACGTTAAAATTAGTTGATAAAAATTTTCAAATTTCATTTAAAACAATCGATCAAGTCCCTTTATTTGAAAATTTTGTTTTAGAAATTATCAAGTCTTACTTGCTCATAATTTA
>JALDNG010001700.1:0-51209 GCA_024349245.1 Neodontobutis hainanensis
AACACTGCTCCTCAAACCAAGCCCTCTATAACCCCCCTCAGCATCAATAACTACAAACACTCAAATATCCACATGTTTGACTTTAAACAGAGGAACTAAGATGTCCATTATGTCCATTATGACATGAACCCTGAGATCTCAAGAAAAGAACAGATGATCCAACTCTTCCTTTTCTACGTCACAAAACACACAGTTAGTAACATCCAGTTGAAATGTAGGCTTTAGGAGTTCATTAGTTGGATCGATCTGATTTAAAATAATAAAGTGAATATCCTTGACCTTTAGAAGGACTGGATATATCAGATATTTAAATCTCTTCTGTCCCAAAATCCTTCAGGATGAATCCTTGAACAGTGTTAGAGAAGCACTACAGCCCCTCCCACCTGTGGAGTCAGTGTGAAGCCCCTCCCACCTGTGGAGTCAGTGTGAAGCCCCTCCCACATGTGAAGTCAGTGTGAAGCCCCTCCCACCTGTGGAGTCAGTGTGAAGCCCCTCCCACCTGTGGAGTCAGTGTGAAGCCCCTCCCACCTGTGAAGTCAGTGTGAAGCCCCTCCCACCTGTGGAGTCAGTGTGAAGCCCCTCCCACCTGTGGAGTCAGTGTGAAGCCCCTCCCACCTGTGGAGTCAGTGTGAAGCCCCTCCCACCTGTGGAGTCAGTGTGAAGCCCCTCCCACCTGTGGAGTCAGTGTGAAACCCCTCCCACATGTGGAGTCAGTGTGAAGCCCCTCCCACATGTGGAGTCAGTGTGAAACCCCTCCCACATGTGAAGTCAGTGTGAAGCCCCTCCCACCTGTGGAGTCAGTGTGAAGCCCCTCCCACCTGTGGAGTCAGTGTGAAGCCCCTCCCACCTGTGGAGTCAGTGTGAAGCCCCTCCCACCTGTGGAGTCAGTGTGAAGCCCCTCCCACCTGGCCTGCAGCCAACACAGGTGTGTCTCTGAGTCACTCCAGGAAGAAACACACAAACAAGTCTTTTCCTTCAGTGGCACACTTTTCTCTGGGACACTTTGGACACTTTGGATCCACTCAGGTTTGACCAGTTTGATTCTTTTCAACAGCACTCTGCTCTGGCTTTAGTCCTGGCTTTAGTCCTGACTTTAGACCTGCTTTAGTCTGGCTTTAGTCCACATTTAGTTCAGGCCTGAGTTAGTCCTGGGTTTCTTCCTGGTTCTAGACCTTGTTCAAAACTGTTTTAGTCCTGCTTTAATCAGGTTTGGACTGGATTTAATCAACCTGTAGTTTGTGTTTAATAAGGTTTGGGTTCAGTTCAGGTTTAGTTCTGACTTTAGACCTGCTTTACTCTTGATTTAGACCAATGGTAGTGTAGTTCTGATTTATTCTTGATTTATTTCCTGGTTGTAGGCCTTGTTGATTATTGGCTTTAGTCTTGGTTTAATCAGGTTTTTTAATTGATGTAAACATTGATTTAATAAGTTTTAATTCTAGTTAATCACGTTTAAATTTCTGGTTTTGATGTTTTTATTTTTAGCTGTAGTGACTGCTCTGTGGCTGTAGGGGGCAGAGTTTATGATTTATGACTCAAGAAGAAATGAAACTCCATGTGTTTTACAGAAATGACACAAAAGTTGAAGCAAAGAACAAAGTTGGAAAAATAAAGAAATAGTATTAAAATGTTTTTAATGATGTAGATTTTGTAAAGTGTATATTTCCACATCATGCGTCACATGAAGGTGTTGTCTTTACATCAGCATCATGTGACACTTCTGACGAAGGCTACAGGAATTAAACTAGTTGAGCAGGTAAAGCCACATTTTGTCCTGTTTGTTCAGAAGTGTTTCTTTAAATTATTCTGAACCTGAAGACAGAATGAACTTATACCAAAGGTGTATTTTTCATGAAAGCAACAGTTGTTGAACAGTTTTGTAATGTTTGTGAAAACTGAGGGAGCAGAAGAATGTCTGTAGAAACAAACACACCTGCCTCCACTTTTACACAAATAACTTTTGATTTCATTTAATCGGTTGAATTAGTTTGATGAAGATCTTCTATACTATTTTATCTCCATATTCTTTCTCATCTTTCTAACTGCAGTAAATGTGTTTAATCTAAAAGAGTGTGTCCTTTATTGGCCCTGTTTCACATCAACATTTACTAAGAATCCAACAGAGTTAACACACTCTGAGTTTGGACTAAAGCTGCAACAAAACCTGTTCAAACCTGCTTTAGTCCTGCTTTAATCAGGTTTGGACTGGATTTAATCTATGTTTCATAAAGGTTTAATAAATATTGGTGCAGGTCTTGAATAAGTCTTAGTTTTAATCTCAGTTTAGTCCCTGAGGATTCAGAGCTGCTTTAGTTTAGTGTTGAGCTGCAGTGACTGGTCTGTGGCTGTAGGGGGCAGTGTAGGACAGAGGAAAGGATTAATGAGTGTCCTTTACAGTTTGTTCTCTTTGTGTCATTTTGTAGGGCTCTGGACTGAACATGGATCAGAGTGAGCACAGAGAGGACGGAGCCCCTCCCTCTAAAACCACTGACCCCCCCAAAGCTCAGAGGTGAGATGAGGACTGTTCTCCAGGTCAGAGGTCAGCACTAAAACCACTGCACCATCTTTCTCCACAGACCTACTCCTGGGCCCAGCTGTGTCTCCTTTAAAAGTGATCGCTCCAAGGAAATAGTGACTGAGTTTAAAAGAGAACATGGTCCACAGTAAGTCATCGTCAGAACACTTTAGAAGAACAACTATGGGGGGGGGGGTCTCATTTCCACTAGAACTGGTCTGAACACAGGCCCTGCTCCAGGTATAAACACAATCTGATCTGTATTTGTCCAACATTAAATCATTTCTGATAATTGATGGGCTGTAATGGCTGTAAACAGTTTGTGGTCCAAGTTTAATGAGAGACTGGTCGATATAAACCATTCTCTTCCTTTGGTTTCACACAAACGACAGAGTCTTTACAAACTGGAGCTCAACAAGTCTTTAGAACATGTCCTTGAATAGGTCTTTGAAAGTTTTTATTAGAATGAATTCATATATTCATCACAGATCCTAGAGTAACGTCAGGATAATGGTTGGAGTTTGTTTTTGTAAAGCAGGTTCAGATGCAGGTTCAGAGCTGGAGCCCACTTGTGTCTCTTTAGATTTGGGTGGAGTCTATAAAACAATATCTGTCATTTATTCTTAAAAGTATGTGTATAATAATTCAGATAACAGCTCTGTGGCTCTAGAGTCACACATGTTCACAATTTACCCAGCATGCTTCAGCCTCAGAAGGAAAAGAGAAGAAGAACAACACAATCATGAAGCTCTGAGAGACTGTGGATCCCCCAGAGGGACATTAAACAAAACCGAGAGGACATAGAAACCAAACAGACAGGAACCAGGGACAAAAGAGAAGAGTGTAGTTATCCTTATGGTTAGGTTAGGTTACTTTTATTGTACC
Organism: Neodontobutis hainanensis; assembly: GCA_024349245.1. Taxonomy (NCBI): domain Eukaryota; kingdom Metazoa; phylum Chordata; class Actinopteri; order Gobiiformes; family Odontobutidae; genus Neodontobutis; species Neodontobutis hainanensis. The sequence goes on from JALDNG010001700.1 coordinate 3,401, forward strand.
TGTAGGTAAATTTGTTTTACAGTGCAATGACTATGGTCCAATCCAAAAACACACAACACACAGCGACAGATAAGAAACTACTCATACTGAGTAAAGGGCTTTGTAAAAGAACCTGAAGAAGAACCAAAAAAAACTGATAAAAATCATAAAACCCTAGTACAACATTTCTAAAAACCACCTCTACACTTTGTTAATCATATTAATCACATTAGGTACAAAGCTGCTCGTACATCTTTTCGTTCTATTCCTCCTCGCAGACGGCAGTAACTGAAACTCACTGAGCAGGCCTGAGAGTCATCGTCTAAGATTGAGAAGGCCATCCTTTGTAACTGTTTGGTTTACAGGGACACACTCCTGGTTTAGACTCACCTTTAGAGATATATGACCATATCATACTACAGCGGAGAACAACACAGATTCAATAAAAGCATGATAAGACATTTTTATTATTGTTTGGTCAAGATTAAACACAGATAATTTCCTTAGACAATACAAACGCTGGTGCACAATTCCTTTCAAAAGTCAGTTTCTCATCGATAATCGTCCCCAGGTATTTGTACGATTGTACATACTCTATTGTTTGGCCTTTAATGGAGGTTCACTTGGATGAGTACTTTTCCTAAAATCAAAGATCATATCCTTGGTCTTTGATATATTAAGCTTAAGTCCTCAATAATTGGGCCATGTGAGCTCTCATTCTCTTTAAGTAAACTCACAATAACTCATCCACATCCTATGATAATTCTGTTCTCATACATTTGTATATAAAATAAATAAAAGTGGAGACAGACACATCCTGGAGGAGACCCTGTAGAGGAACTCTGTTCAGATAAGACTCCAGACTCTGACTCTCTGGGTTCTGTGAAGAAGAAACGCAAACTGATCTACGAGCCTCTTGGTTAAAATGTGGTTGAATTGTATTAAAAGCTGAAGAAAAATCAAGAAATAAAAGTCTAGCACGTGTCCTCTGTCCACCCAAATGTCTTAATGTCTTAAATGTTCTCGTCTGTGAGGTCTTTATACAAACTGTTTATGTTTGGTACACTTAGGATCTCAGAGATTCTCATTAAAACAGAACTCAAAGCTACTGAAATCATTAATCCTCTTAGGACCGCTGCGTTTGGGGACAGGGCTGACCCTCCTTCAGAGGACCGGTACATGTGTCTTCAGAGACTTTTATAAATCTGATGAAATACACATGGCTTTAATAGTCTGCCTCAGATGCCATCAGGACCTGGGCTTTTATTTGCCTTTACAAGTCTAAAAGCTTTTTCAACTTCCTAATTTAAAATTCAACTCCTGGATTTCTTTACTGAAGGCCAAATTTGCCAGTTCAAAGAATTAAACCATTTAGAGTCACCTGAGTTCTGAAGGCCTGCTATGGTTTTCATATTTCCCATGCTGAGCCAGGAGGCCTTCTTACTTTCTAATTTTTCCTTTGTTTAGCTTTGTTTAGCTTTAAGGAGTTCAGTCTTCAAATCCTTAGCCACATGGAAGTCCGTAGTTGTTCCATGTTTAAATGAAATCTTTTCCTTTGTAAACAGGACTTTTCTGATTTAGTAAGCCAGGGCTCATTGTTGGTTTTGACCTTTTTACCTGGGACCATCACGTCCCAGTCTGTACAGTCTTAGACACGTCCCAGTCTGTACAGTCTTAGACACGTCCCAGTCTGTACAGTCTTAGACATGTCCCAGTCTGTACAGTCTTAGACATGTCCCAGTCTGTACAGTCTTAGACACGTCCCAGTCTGTACAGTCTTAGACACGTCCCAGTCTGTACAGTCTTAGACACGTCCCAGTCTGTACAGTCTTAGACACGTCCCAGTCTGTACAGTCTTAGACACGTCCCAGTCTGTACAGCGGAGTCTTAGACACGTCCCAGTTTGTACAGCGGAGTCTTAGACAGGTCCCAGTCTGTACAGTCTTAGACAGGTCCCAGTCTGTACAGCGGAGTCTTAGACATGTCCCAGTCTGTACAGTCTTAGACACGTCCCAGTCTGTACAGTCTTAGACACGTCCCAGTCTGTACAGTCTTAGACACGTCCCAGTTTGTACAGCGGAGTCTTAGACACGTCCCAGTCTGTACAGTCTTAGACACGTCCCAGTCTGTACAGTCTTAGACACGTCCCAGTCTGTACAGTCTTAGACACGTCCCAGTCTGTACAGCGGAGTCTTAGACATGTCCCAGTCTGTACAGTCTTAGACACGTCCCAGTCTGTACAGTCTTAGACACGTCCCAGTCTGTACAGCGGAGTCTTAGACACGTCCCAGTCTGTACAGTCTTAGACACGTCCCAGTCTGTACAGTCTTAGACACGTCCCAGTCTGTACAGTCTTAGACACGTCCCAGTCTGTACAGCGGAGTCTTAGACATGTCCCAGTCTGTACAGTCTTAGACACGTCCCAGTCTGTACAGTCTTAGACACGTCCCAGTCTGTACAGTCTTAGACACGTCCCAGTCTGTACAGTCTTAGACACGTCCCAGTCTGTACAGTCTTAGACACGTCCCAGTCTGTACAGTCTTAGACACGTCCCAGTTTGTACAGCGGAGTCTTAGACACGTCCCAGTCTGTACAGCGGAGTCTTAGACATGTCCCAGTCTGTACAGTCTTAGACACGTCCCAGTCTGTACAGCGGAGTCTTAGACATGTCCCAGTCTGTACAGTCTTAGACACGTCCCAGTCTGTACAGTCTTAGACACGTCCCAGTCTGTACAGTCTTAGACACGTCCCAGTTTGTACAGCGGAGTCTTAGACACGTCCCAGTCTGTACAGTCTTAGACACGTCCCAGTCTGTACAGTCTTAGACACGTCCCAGTCTGTACAGCGGAGTCTTAGACACGTCCCAGTCTGTACAGTCTTAGACACGCCCCAGTCTGTACAGTGGAGTCTTAGACATGTCCCAGTCTGTACAGTCTTAGACACGCGTCCCAGTCTGTACAGTCTTAGACACGTCCCAGTTTGTACAGTCTTAGACATGTCCCAGTCTGTACAGTCTTAGACATGTCCCAGTCTGTACAGTCTTAGACACGTCCCAGTCTGTACAGTCTTAGACACGCCCCAGTCTGTACAGTCTTAGACATGTCCCAGTCTGTACAGTCTTAGACACGCCCCAGTCTGTACAGTCTTAGACACGCCCCAGTCTGTACAGTCTTAGACACGTCCCAGTCTGTACAGTCTTAGACACGCCCCAGTCTGTACAGTCTTAGACACGCCCCAGTCTGTACAGTCTTAGACACGTCCCAGTCTGTACAGTCTTAGACACGTCCCAGTCTGTACAGTCTTAGACACGTCCCAGTCTGTACAGCGGAGTCTTAGACACGTCCCAGTTTGTACAGCGGAGTCTTAGACAGGTCCCAGTCTGTACAGTCTTAGACAGGTCCCAGTCTGTACAGCGGAGTCTTAGACATGTCCCAGTCTGTACAGTCTTAGACACGCCCCAGTCTGTACAGTCTTAGACACGTCCCAGTCTGTACAGTCTTAGACACGCCCCAGTTTGTACAGCGGAGTCTTAGACACGTCCCAGTCTGTACAGTCTTAGACATGTCCCAGTCTGTACAGTCTTAGACACGTCCCAGTCTGTACAGTCTTAGACACGCCCCAGTCTGTACAGCGGAGTCTTAGACATGTCCCAGTCTGTACAGTCTTAGACACGCCCCAGTCTGTACAGTCTTAGACACGCCCCAGTCTGTACAGTCTTAGACACGCGTCCCAGTTTGTACAGCGGAGTCTTAGACACGTCCCAGTCTGTACAGTCTTAGACACGTCCCAGTCTGTACAGCGGAGTCTTAGACACGTCCCAGTCTGTACAGTCTTAGACACGTCCCAGTCTGTACAGTGGAGTCTTAGACATGTCCCAGTCTGTACAGTCTTAGACACGCCCCAGTTTGTACAGCGGAGTCTTAGACACGCCCCAGTCTGTACAGCGGAGTCTTAGACACGCCCCAGTCTGTACAGTCTTAGACACGTCCCAGTCTGTACAGTCTTAGACACGCCCCAGTCTGTACAGCGGAGTCTTAGACACGCCCCAGTCTGTACAGTCTTAGACACGTCCCAGTCTGTACAGCGGAGTCTTAGACACGTCCCAGTCTGTACAGTCTTAGACACGCGTCCCAGTCTGTACAGTCTTAGACACGCCCCAGTCTGTACAGTCTTAGACACGTCCCAGTCTGTACAGCGGAGTCTTAGACACGCGTCCCAGTCTGTACAGTCTTAGACACGTCCCAGTCTGTACAGCGGAGTCTTAGACACGTCCCAGTCTGTACAGTCTTAGACGCGTCCCAGTCTGTACAGTCTTAGACACGTCCCAGTCTGTACAGTCTTAGACACGTCCCAGTTTGTACAGCGGAGTCTTAGACACGTCCCAGTCTGTACAGTCTTAGACACGTCCCAGTCTGTACAGTCTTAGACACGTCCCAGTCTGTACAGTCTTAGACACGTCCCAGTCTGTACAGCGGAGTCTTAGACATGTCCCAGTCTGTACAGTCTTAGACACGTCCCAGTCTGTACAGTCTTAGACACGTCCCAGTCTGTACAGCGGAGTCTTAGACACGTCCCAGTCTGTACAGTCTTAGACACGTCCCAGTCTGTACAGTCTTAGACACGTCCCAGTCTGTACAGTCTTAGACACGCCCCAGTCTGTACAGCGGAGTCTTAGACATGTCCCAGTCTGTACAGTCTTAGACACGTCCCAGTCTGTACAGTCTTAGACACGTCCCAGTCTGTACAGTCTTAGACACGCCCCAGTCTGTACAGTCTTAGACACGTCCCAGTCTGTACAGTCTTAGACACGCCCCAGTCTGTACAGTCTTAGACACGTCCCAGTTTGTACAGCGGAGTCTTAGACACGTCCCAGTCTGTACAGCGGAGTCTTAGACATGTCCCAGTCTGTACAGTCTTAGACACGTCCCAGTCTGTACAGCGGAGTCTTAGACATGTCCCAGTCTGTACAGTCTTAGACACGTCCCAGTCTGTACAGTCTTAGACACGTCCCAGTCTGTACAGTCTTAGACACGTCCCAGTTTGTACAGCGGAGTCTTAGACACGTCCCAGTCTGTACAGTCTTAGACACGTCCCAGTCTGTACAGTCTTAGACACGTCCCAGTCTGTACAGCGGAGTCTTAGACACGTCCCAGTCTGTACAGTCTTAGACACGTCCCAGTCTGTACAGTGGAGTCTTAGACATGTCCCAGTCTGTACAGTCTTAGACACGTCCCAGTCTGTACAGTCTTAGACACGTCCCAGTTTGTACAGTCTTAGACATGTCCCAGTCTGTACAGTCTTAGACATGTCCCAGTCTGTACAGTCTTAGACACGTCCCAGTCTGTACAGTCTTAGACACGTCCCAGTCTGTACAGTCTTAGACATGTCCCAGTCTGTACAGTCTTAGACACGTCCCAGTCTGTACAGTCTTAGACACGTCCCAGTCTGTACAGTCTTAGACACGTCCCAGTCTGTACAGTCTTAGACACGTCCCAGTCTGTACAGTCTTAGACACGTCCCAGTCTGTACAGTCTTAGACACGTCCCAGTCTGTACAGTCTTAGACACGTCCCAGTCTGTACAGTCTTAGACACGTCCCAGTCTGTACAGCGGAGTCTTAGACACGTCCCAGTTTGTACAGCGGAGTCTTAGACAGGTCCCAGTCTGTACAGTCTTAGACAGGTCCCAGTCTGTACAGCGGAGTCTTAGACATGTCCCAGTCTGTACAGTCTTAGACACGTCCCAGTCTGTACAGTCTTAGACACGTCCCAGTCTGTACAGTCTTAGACACGTCCCAGTTTGTACAGCGGAGTCTTAGACACGTCCCAGTCTGTACAGTCTTAGACATGTCCCAGTCTGTACAGTCTTAGACACGTCCCAGTCTGTACAGTCTTAGACACGTCCCAGTCTGTACAGCGGAGTCTTAGACATGTCCCAGTCTGTACAGTCTTAGACACGTCCCAGTCTGTACAGTCTTAGACACGTCCCAGTCTGTACAGTCTTAGACACGTCCCAGTTTGTACAGCGGAGTCTTAGACACGTCCCAGTCTGTACAGTCTTAGACACGTCCCAGTCTGTACAGCGGAGTCTTAGACACGTCCCAGTCTGTACAGTCTTAGACACGTCCCAGTCTGTACAGTGGAGTCTTAGACATGTCCCAGTCTGTACAGTCTTAGACACGTCCCAGTTTGTACAGCGGAGTCTTAGACACGTCCCAGTCTGTACAGCGGAGTCTTAGACACGTCCCAGTCTGTACAGTCTTAGACACGTCCCAGTCTGTACAGTCTTAGACACGTCCCAGTCTGTACAGCGGAGTCTTAGACACGTCCCAGTCTGTACAGTCTTAGACACGTCCCAGTCTGTACAGCGGAGTCTTAGACACGTCCCAGTCTGTACAGTCTTAGACACGTCCCAGTCTGTACAGTCTTAGACACGTCCCAGTCTGTACAGTCTTAGACACGTCCCAGTCTGTACAGCGGAGTCTTAGACACGTCCCAGTCTGTACAGTCTTAGACACGTCCCAGTCTGTACAGCGGAGTCTTAGACACGTCCCAGTCTGTACAGTCTTAGACACGTCCCAGTCTGTACAGTCTTAGACACGTCCCAGTCTGTACAGCGGAGTCTTAGACACGTCCCAGTCTGTACAGCGGAGTCTTAGACACGTCCCAGTCTGTACAGCGGAGTCTTAGACACGTCCCAGTCTGTACAGCGGAGTCTTAGACATGTCCCAGTCTGTACAGCGGAGTCTTAGACACGTCCCAGTCTGTACAGTCTTAGACACGTCCCAGTCTGTACAGCGGAGTCTTAGACAGGACACCTCATCTTTAGATCTTTAGTCACTGTTTTCTCCTTTTTAAAGCAGTCGTGGACACAGATGAGATCTGACGGGCCCAAGGGGGCACCTCTCACAGATCTAAAGTCTTCCCTCGTCTGGTCGGAGACATACTGATGGAGTCTGTTTTAGGGAGACATGATTAAAGGGTTAGGGTTAGGGTTAGGGGTTAGGGGATGAGAGTGACTAACCTCTGTACAACATCAAATACTGTACTAGAACACGACACGGAGTTCACCTTCAGGTGAATGTAAACGCTTTTACAAACATACCCCTCCTCCTTAGGTTTTCCCGTCACCTTTGACCTTGGGTTTTCCCGTCACCTTTGACAGTCGATCCAAATGAAAAGGGGCTCTGAATCCATCCACACGGTCTCCCTCTGTGAGCCATGTTTCAGTAAATGACATAATATAATAATTTCCTTGAAGCTCATCCACTTTGTTCCTCAGTGATTGTACATTTCTCATAATCATCGAAGGCAATGGAGCCCGATTGAAACGCTGTTTCTTTAGGCGAGTTTTTACGCCGCCTTGTTTACCACTTTTCCTTTTCTTTACTGTGTCCCTTGCTTCCTGGTAATCCCTTTGAATCAAATTTGGTACATTCAACATTTGTTTTTCTGGGTTACTGTTCTTGAGCTGCAACAATGTCTCTCTCGTATATGTTATCCTCCCTTGGTATAAAGCCCCACAAGTTTTACCGGCGGCCATCCAGTACATCACAAGCCATAACGAAAAAGATAAAAAACATCCATTTCAATTAAATATAAAACTTTAAGAGCACTCCTTCAGTAGAAACAAAAAAACGGATAAAAACATTTAAGACACTAAAACAAAAGAAACATAAAGCATACACGAGGACCCCGAACACTCACTGCCTGTCGCTGCGTGCGCATGCGCCAAGGGAGAGATGATACTGAGTTTTTAATGAGTCTTCAGTCCACCTCCACCTCAAAGACAAAGGACATTCCTTTGAGGACAGCAATGTCCCACTTTAGTCCAAACAGGCCAGATGGTTTGAGAGAGGGCTGAAGGAAGACTTTTCTGTGAAAATGGAAAGGCCTTCTTTAAACAAAGGATTTATAACAGTGTTCTGAAACCTGAACAGTTTAACTCTAGTTCTAGTGTCTTTACCGACTCACATCAGCATTCACACTGTCCTTTCAGAGCTAACAACTCTGAGACCATCAGAGTTAGTTGGAGATAAAGCTCAGCTCTTACAGTTGAACTCAGATTTGATAAAGTGTCTCGGAATTAGAGCCAAACGTCTTCACCTTGAAAACTTATAATCAAACACACATTCAAAAGTCCACTGTCAGAATAAAAGACTCGTCTCAGTTTAATATTTCCGAAAAATGTGAAAATAATTAGCCTCGCTAATCCACAAACAAGTCAATGTTATATTTAGGATTATAATGTTTAAATTAAACATGAAAACAGTCTGCTTCAGTCTCATGTAGATTTATCTCATCATTTGAGATAATTTTGATAAATATTTATTTTAAGGTTCTACTGGTTAGTAAAGTTTAGAAATCTGATTAAACATTAGAGACAGCACTAAAATGAGTGCTTTTACTCTTCATTTGTGATAAAAGTTCTCTAATTCTCTAAATGTTTGGTCTAAGCCTGAGCTTAAAGCTGCTCTGGACCAGACTCAGCTGCTGCAGAAGTTTCCAGAATCTGACTCAGGATCAGCCTGTTTTAACAGAAGTTAAAACAAAATGAGCCAGACTTATCCAAATAAGCCAGGCTTATTGGGTGAGCTTGTTTTATGGAACAGCCTCTGAGTCTTCTGAACCTGGTCCAGGTGAGTCCTTCAGGAGCGACTGGTCAACGGGACGACCTATGACCTTTAAAACAACAAAGAAAGATTACCAAAAATAGATGATAATAAATAATTGTTATTTGAATTCTTTATGTCCTTATAATTATCCAGAGAGACACATACACAGAGTATATTTTAAAAGCCATGCTCAAGTTTATTCTTGCAAGAAGAAGCAAAGCAGACACACATGAAACAAGGGGAAGGTTTGCTCGGGGAACACAGGAAAATATTAGATTTTATAACATTACAAGTAGAGGTCTTAGAGGGGAGTATCGTACACACACTCAACAAGGCCCCAGCTCCAGAGAGCAGGTCCTGTCTCGTCTAGTCCCAGAAGAGAACTATGAGAATCCACTAACTATAAACAAAATCTATTATAACAATAAGAGAGAACATAAATAATCCAGAACTTACAGAGTCTATCAATAGAACAGACTTTACAACAGAGAGTCAGGAGAGTGTCACTGAAACAGAGAAATAATCAGTGTTTGTTGTGTCCTCATCCACAGAGTGAAGCAGCAGGGGTCAGAGGTCATCAGTGATCAACATCAGACACAGCTGGACTCCATATTTATGGTCTGTCATTCACTAAAGTTTGGAAATGTATTTAGTGTATGACTGTTTGCATAAACATATCAGATTAATTTTAATATTAATTTTTATAATTCAATTTTGTATTATTAATTTATTTAAATTAATTTCTAATTAAAAGGGGGCACCACTCTTGTTTTAGACAGAGCCAGAGAAACTGTTTAGTCTAGTCTCATTAATCTAAATCTAAATTCTTCTAGTTTTCGAACATTTCTTGATATAAACAGAGAAACATTAATGTATTTTATGGGATTTTATTAAAGATAATACAATGGCGAATAATATGACGGGAACATGGGAAAGCATTAAAACACAATAAAGGTTGAACACAATGGGTTTCTACTTCGTGTGTGCTCCGCCCAAGCACCCACTGCGCCAATCATGCCAACGTACTGGCACAGCCTCAGGGACTATAAACCCCCTCGCCCAACACTCTCCCATCTTCTCGCTCAGCACCTCTGAGATCACTAAAAGAGCGAAGACTTAGGAAGATAGAAGAATGGATTGTGCCCGAGATTTGTCACCTACCGGTGTCGGGCACCACCGCTCCTGCCGTTCCTGCTACTTCCAGCTGCTGCCCGAGGACTCCCATTGCCCATTATGCCCAGCGAGAATGGCAAAGCCTGCTCTCGGAGATATCTCGGGACATCTGGGCTACTGCAACGTGGAGGGCTGGAACTAAATCTCCGGCGTCCCACCCATTGAAGACGGTGTGAGAATGTGCCTGCTCCCGTCATCTACTCTCTGGCCGAGGGATAAGCTGGCTAGCCATATGGCCTTCCTGACGGGCTCCTTGGACAGACTCGCATGAGGAGTGGTCTGCACTCACGCCGAGGAGGTAGACGAGGTCCAGACTACAGCGGCTGCTCTCCTGAGGATGTCCCAAGCTTTCGCTGTGGATGGGGTCACACCATGAGTGCGGCACAGCTCGGCGCGAGACACCTGTGGCTCGGCTTGTCTTCCTTGAAGGAACAGTAGCAGAGACGCATTCTCGGTGTGCCACTCTCCACCTCATCCCTGTTTGGCCCTGACATACTGTCTCTGGTAGACCGACTGGAGTCGGCCTCCAAAACCTCTCAACAGCTTGCGCCGCATCTCCAGCCGAGACGCGAGCGGCACGACATGTGGCGCCGTCGTGCTGACCGGCAACAGGTATCCGCGAGACCCCGGGAGAGTGAGAGTACCCCCACCATTACTACTGCTGACCCTGTCAGTCCGGCAGAAATTTTCAACGTGGGGGGGGCGGCGGCTCCCGCTCTCATATGTCTTCCTGTAATGAGAATCATGTTAATAAGGCCGCAGGGCCCGTTACTTCTCATTAAAAGAGCAAGCTTTTGGATCATCCCTTCCAGCTCCCTATGGCCCGCCCCCATCCACCACGCCACGCAGGCGGATGGTGCTCGGCTTAGGTGGGTCCGGCGTACTTATAGCAGTACCGGCTCCTTCCACTCTCCCAGGGGAGGGGCTTAAGAGGCGCTCCCCTCCGCTCTCTGGTAATTCTAATGCCTGGTAAACGACCCAGGTTTCACTCTGCAACTGCCAGGGGCGGTGTGCAGATATTGTGGGTTGTGTGTCGCCCTCTCCTTTAATCTAGGCAGCGTCAAGTTTTGGCCTACGGGAGCAGGGATGCTAACTATGGCCTGCTACCCCGGGCTACACAGGCAGCTACTAGGGTGCTCCACATGGAGGAGTGGGGCCTTGTCCCCCCCGATGTACTCGGGACCTAGGGGGTTCTAGCTCTGACAGCAACCTACCCCCAGCCCAGGTCTCTTCTCTTCTATAGCGTGGTGCAATTTCGGAGTTGGACCAAAGGGAGGTGGAGACAGGGTTTTACTTCCCCTATTTCTTAGTACCTAAAAGAAACGGGGGAGTGAGGCCAATCCTGGACGTCCACATCCTGAACGAGTATGTGGCCACCAGGAGGTTTTGCATGTTAATCAGACACCTCCTGGAGAGTGTCCGCCCAGGCGATTGGATGACCTCAATCGACCTGACGGACGCCTATTTTCATGTCTCCATTCTGCCGAGACACAGAAAATTCCACAGGTTTGCCATCGGAGATCGGTGTTTTCAGTTCAACCGCCTCCCGTTTGGCTACTCCCTCGTCCCTCGCACCTTTTCCAAATGCGTGGAGGTGGCACTTGAGCCGCTCTGTCGTCAGGGTCTCAGGAGACAGGTGGCGCTCAGGAGTTTGGCCCAGAAGCTGGTGGTGGCTCCATCGGCCCCACGTCTTGTCTGGTCTGGTCCCTACTGGGCATGATGGCAGCAGCTCACCCGGTGGTAAGCATGGGGCTCCTCCATATGAGACGGCTCCAACTATAGTTTGCTCGGCTCCGATTGCATCCCATGCGGGACAGACAGACGCGGGACAGACAGACACGGGTCTCACTGTCCCCGGGGGCTCAGCAGGATCTGAAATTCTGGCTCACCCCGGACCGCCTCCAATTGGGAGTGTGCATGGGATGCGTCCCACACTATGTCGAGGTGTTCACGGACGCTTCACTCACCGGATGGGGTGGCCCAGAGGCCTCCTCTATGCCTTCTCGCCTCTACACCTCACGACCCCTCTGCTTCATAGGGTGAGGTTGCAGGGCCTTCACATCCTGGTGGTGGCGCTGGACCTAGTGCAGTTGGCATTGATGGAACCGTGGCCTCTACCCGACCAACCAGACGCACTGCTGTAGGCCCGGGGTTCCCTTCAGTCCCGGCCATTCCTTTTCCGCAGACTCCTAGTCTGGAGGTTGAAAGGGGGAGACTTATGAGTATAGGACTTCCCCCGGCAGTGGTGTCCAACATCCAGTGTGCTAGGGCGCCTTCCACGGCCAGGGCATACGGCACCCGCTGGTGCATCTTTGCCGCTTGGTGAGGGGACAGGACGTTGGACCCCTGTAGTTTTTCAGTCAATGTAGTCCTGGAATTCCTACAGGATAGTGGTCGTGCCGCATCAACTCTGGTGGTGTTTGCGGCAGCCATCACGACGGGCCATGAGGGATTTGGACGCTTCACGGCTCGTAGTCACCCTTTGTTTAAGCAATGTCTTTGGGGTGCACGCAGGGTGAGGCCCCCCTTTAGGCAGGTGGTGCCTCCCTGGGACCTTCAGACAGTTTTGGATGGCCTGTCTGGTTCTCCTTTTGAGCCCTTGGAGCGGGCGGAAGTCCGGTTGTTCTCCTTCAAGACCGCCCTTCTGTTGGCACTATCCTCCAGAACCTCCATTCAACACAACACGTTACAACAGTCTAATACCGGATGTGTGTGGTCCGTGTGCTCTTGGGAGAGGCGGTCACGGGCCTGGCAGGCAGGAGGGACGCTCTTGGGAGAGGCAGTCCATCCCCCGACTATAGACACTAAGGTCTTTGAGTTTGAACAGGGTACCAGGATGCTCTTGGGAGAGGCAGTCTTGGGCATGGCTAGGTTAGGCTCACAGGTGACGGTGTCAGATGCTCTTGGGAGAGGCGGTCTGGACACTTATGTCTGGGGTGGGGCGTGCTTGGCTGCTCTTGGGAGAGGTGGGCCTGCATTGCTCCTGAGGATGTTTGTTCCCGTGCCAATCGTTGTGAACCTGTCCAGCTGGGAGTACATTGATCTCAGTAGTTGGCATGATTGGACGCAGTGGGTGCTTTGATCTTTCTCAGAGGGCTGGCTGGCACCAGAGAGGTAACCAATAGCGGAGCCCGTAAAAAGGAGATGGAGGCATCGGGGCTAGAGTTTGCACATAGAGTATTGACGCCAAGGCTGCGGGTGCTGGCCCGGTTTGGTGGGGTTGATATCAGTGGTCCGAGACGAGCGTCCTGAATGTTCTCCAGAAAATTTGTTGTTTACTAATGAAGTGCTCCACACACCAGGAAGGCCGTCACGTGCACGTCTCCTCCAGAGGGGGGGGTCGCCGTGCGCCCGGGGAAGAGAACAAAAGCGTCTTGTTGCTGTCCAAACTAGCACGGCCTCTCTTCTACGAATGCGGTCAAGCTAACTTGTTAGCAGACATGAAGTCTTTAAAAATTAAAAGGCCAAAATAACTTCCGTCTGGTAACAGACTTGCAGGAAGTACTTTGAGCAGTTGTTTGAAAGAAGGAAAACTTAGCGTAGCAATCTAGGCTTGCAGACTTTAAACAAAGAAAGTTTACTCGTTTCCACGAGGCCCAAGCTTGTAATGGTTGCGGAGGTGAGGCGGTCCTAATGGACCGTCCGCCAGAAGACAGCAGGTTCAGAGCGAAGAGAAGTGAAGCAAAGGGCAGATTTTTGGCGGTGTGCCAGTTATATCACCTTCGGAACGGGGCGTGTCTTACGGAGAAGGGCATCGCTTTGGGAAGTTTAACTAAAGTCTAAATGTTTAAACAAAGTTTTTAAAACATTCATTGCTTTGCAATTTCCCTTGGTTTTTCATAAACACGCAAAACCCTTGTACTTCAAAGTTATACAGAGAATGCATTTGTCAGGATATCCAGGGAACATTCATTACATTTCCTTAAAACAGAACACAACCTGCAAACAAACTAGGATGAGGAGTTCTCGTCATGGCTCCACGTCCTGGAAAAGAACAGTATAATCAATACAATATCTTAATATATTTTTCTTTAATGGAATAAACACAAAAATGTCTTTCTTGAGTGAGCAGAGTCATTTGTCCATTTGACCACTAGGGAGTAATGCGTGATCATCCAAAACTGAGTTTTGGATGGATCAAACGTATTCCTATGTCCTCCAGGATGGCTAAAGAACGTTCTGGGTATAGCTGAATCAACAAACTTTATCTCCCAGGATGTGGTAGTGGTCCTGAGTCATCTTTGACCTGGTGACTGGCAGACCCAAGTTCCACTTCTTATGAAAGCAGAAACAAAGTCATTAATAACATTTCCTGTCCTTAACAAAGCACTTTGGCCGTCCTTTTATCTGAAAGTAAACAATGTTAACCATGTCTTCTCCCAGCCTTCAGATTCAAGCCTGTCTCTGAAGGCCGATGGTGAAAACAAACAGTTGTTAATCCTGAAGATTTCTTAGTCTTAACAGATGTTACTGTGTGGGTGGAATTCTGGAATTCTGCTACATGTATAAATGAATGAGAACTTGTTTTACACAGATCTGAACACTGACTGCATTTGTGTTGTTTATAATGTATCTGCTCAGCTTCTGGAGGAGAACATCTGCACTTTTGTCAAGAAGGAGCTGAAGAAGCTCCACAAGGTTCTGAGCACAGATTACCCAGAATGCTTAGAGCATCTGAAGGATGAGGATGAAGAGCAGAGGAGCAGCAGTGAGGCTTTTCTGAAGATCACACTGAACTTCCTGAAGAGGATGAAGCAGAAGGAGCTGGCTGAGCGTCTGTGGAGCAGTAGGACCATTTAACACATTTAACAAGAGTCTCACAGTCATTTTATATTCTCTGAGACTCATGGCTTTATCTGTTGTCTTCATTCAGGAAGTTCTCCAGGAGATTTTCAGAGTAAACTGAAGTCTAACCTGCAGCAGAAGTTTGAGTGTGTGTTTGAGGGCATGACTAAAGCAGGAAACCCCACCCTTCTGAACCAGATCTACACAGAGCTCTACATCACAGAGGGAGGGGCTTCAGAGGTCAACCAGGAACATGAGGTCAGACAGATCGAAACAGCCTCCAGGAAACCAGGCAGACCAGACACAGCCATCACATGTGAAGACATCTTTAACGGCCCAGCTGACACAGATGGACCAATCAGAACAGTGCTGACAAAGGGAGTGGCTGGCATCGGGAAAACAGTGCTCACTCAGAAGTTCAGTCTGGACTGGGCTGAAGGCAAAGCCAACCAGGACATACAGCTGCTGTTCCCGTTCACTTTCAGAGCACTCAATGTGCTGAAAGAGACACAGTTCAGTTTGGTGCAACTTGTTCAACACTTCTTTAGTGAAACCAAAGAAGCAGGACTCTGCATCTTTGAAGACCTCCAGGTGGTCTTCATCTTTGACGGTCTGGACGAGTGCAGACTTCCTCTGGACTTCACCAAAACCAAGGCCCTGACTGACACCACAGAGTCCAGCTCAGTGGATGTGCTGCTGGTAAACCTCATCAGGGGGACCCTGCTTCCCTCCGCTCGCCTCTGGATAACCACACGACCCGCGGCGGCCAATCAGATCCCAGCTGAGTGTGTCTCCATGGTGACAGAGGTCAGAGGGTTCACCGACCCACAGAAGGAGCAGTACTTCAGGAAGAGGTGCAGAGACAAGGCCGTCACAATCCTCTCCCACATCAGGACGTCCCGAAGCCTCCACATCATGTGCCACATCCCAGTCTTCTGCTGGATCACTGCCACAGTCCTGGAGCATGTGTTGAAAACCAGAGAGAGAGGAGAGCTGCCCAAGACCCTGACTCAGATGTACATCCACTTCCTGGTGGTTCAGGCCAAAGTCAAGAACATCAAGTATAAAGAAGGATCTGAGACAGACCCACACTGGAGTCCAGAGACCAGGAAGATGGTGGAGTCTCTGGGAAAACTGGCCTTTGAGCAGCTGCAGAAAGGAAACCTGATCTTCTACGAGTCAGACCTGAGCGAGTGTGGCCTCGACACCACAGCAGCCTCAGTGTACTCTGGAGTGTTCACACAGGTCTTTAGAGAGGAGCCAGGTCTGTACCAGGACAAGGTCTACTGCTTTGTCCATCTGAGTGTCCAGGAGTTTCTGGCTGCTCTTCACGTCCATCAGACCTTCATCAACTCTGGAGTCAACCTGCTCTCAAACAAATCTATGAGGGCTACACTGCTCAGAGTAAAACCTAAATTAAAACATCTTCACCAAACAGCTGTGGACCAGGCCTTACAGAGTCCAAATGGACACCTGGACTTGTTCCTCCGCTTCCTCCTGGGTCTTTCACTGCCGACCAATCAGAGCCTTCTACAGGGTCTGCTGACACAGACAGGAAGTAGCTCACAGACCAATCAGGAAACAGCTGAGTACATCAAGAAGAAGATGAGTGAGGATGTGTCTGCAGAGAGAAGCATTAACCTGTTGCACTGTCTGAATGAACTGAATGATCGTTCTCTGGTGGAGCAGATCCAACAGTACCTGAGTTCAGGACGTCTGTCTGAAGCTGGACTGTCTCCTGCTCAGTGGTCAGCTCTGGCCTTCATCTTACTGTCATCAGAAGAAGCTCTGGATGTGTTTGAGCTGAAGAAATACTCTGCTTCAGAGGAGGCTCTCCTGAGGCTGGTGCCAGTGGTCAAAGCCTCCAACAAAGCTCAGTGAGTAATGTTTATTTTACTGAGTAACATTTTAAAACACTTCTACACTTTACAAAATCTTTTCTCTCCAGATTGAGCAGCTGTAACCTGTCAGAGAGAAGCTGTGAAGCTCTGTCCTCAGTCCTCAGCTCCCAGTCCTCTAGTCTGAGAGAACTGGACCTCAGTAACAACGACTTGAAGGACTCAGGGCTGAAGATGTTGTCTGTTGGACTGAAGAGTCCTCACTGTAAACTGGAACAACTCAGGTCAGGAGTCTAAAACTTTACTGTAATGTTACTCATTATTAGGCTTTTAAAAAGCATCCTTATGGATGAAGTCCTCTTTGGAAAAGACAGACGCTTAAAACATAAATAAAAAACCTTTGTCTGCTCTGTAAAATTGTTTTTTTTTTTTTACTATACTAACTCATGGTCAGGAACCTGATTTCAGTTTTTATTAATTAAACAAACGTTAAAAACAAAGTAGTGAACTAAATGGGCTGGAGTTTGACCTGTTAATGTTTAGACCTGTTACTGATGATCTGTTTAATTTTGTGTGTTTCAGACTCTCAGGTTGTCTGATCTCAGAGGAAGGCTGTGCTTCTCTGGCCTCAGCTCTGAGGTCCAACCCCTCCCATCTGAGAGAGCTGGATCTGAGCTACAACCATCCAGGAGACACAGGAGTAAAGCTCCTGTCTGCTCTACAGGAGGACCCCCTCTGCAGACTGGACACTCTCAGGTATGGACAGCCCTGAGATAATTGCTCATTTATCAAACTATATTTATTGAACTGTGCTATTCTCTTCAATCCCTCCATATACACATATTTACTTATCAATTACCCAACAGCTGATTGACAGGAATATGAAATACTTTACAAATCTCATAAACTTATATTTTATTCACAATAGAATATGGATGACATATTTAAATGTTGAAAGTGAGACATTTTGAAATGTCGAGCCAAATATTGGCTCATTTTGGATTGCATGAGAGCTATACATTCCAAAAAAAGTTAGGACAGGTAGCAATAAGAGGCCGGGTAAATTAAATGTACATATAAGGAACAGCTGGAGGACTAATTTCCAACTTATCTTGTCAATTTGCAACATGATTGGTATAAAAAGAGCCTCTCAGAGTGGCATTGTCTCTCTGAATTCAAGATGGGCATTCCCATCTTCCCATTTCTAAATTGCAAAGAGTTTAATAATATCATCATCTACAGTGCATAATGTCATCCAAAGATTCAGTGAAACTGAAACCAGACCTGATGAAGTTTTTTGGGGAAAACTGGGACGCTATGTCATCCGGACTAAAGAGGACAAGGACAACCCAAGTTGTTTTGGGGGCTCAGTTAGAAGCCTGCAGATATTGTCTCTTTCAGGGAAGACCTTACATTTTCCAACAGGACAATGCAAGACCACATACTGCATCCGTTATAACATCATGGCTGCGTAGAAGAAGGATCCGGTTCTAAAATGTCCAGATCTTTCACCCACAAAAAACATGTGGAGCATCATAAAGAGGAAGATGCGACAAAGAAGACCTAAGACAATTGAGCAACTAGAAGCCAGACAAGAACGAGACAACAAACCTATTCCTAAACTTGAGCAGATTGTCTCCTCAGTTCCAGACGTTTGCAGACTGTTGTAAAAAGAAGAGGGGCCACACAGAGGTTAACATGGCTTTGTCCTAACGTTTTTGAGATGTGTTGATGCCATGACATCTAGCTCAGAGCTGCATGTGATCTGAGTAAACCTCTGCTGAAGTTCAGATTGATAAATGTCAGAGACACATGTTTGATAAATGAGGCTCAAAGAGTGCTTCAGGAGGAACAATGAGATGTAAAAGAAAAGCTTGTGTGGATCAGACTGATGTAATGTCTCTGATTTCCTTCAGACTGGATCCTGCTGGAGTCCACTGGATCAGACAAGGTCTCAGGAAGTGTAAGTGTGACAGTCTCATTGATTTAGACCAAGACATCTCTGAACCACAGGCTTTGCTCTAAACTCACAGAAAGATTTCAAAGCTTCAGAAATCTTGGAGAAGCTCAGTTTGTCTTTTTGTACAAACTGCAGATGTTTCTTCTCTTCCACTTGATGTAAAGTGAGTTTTTTCTCTGAGAAATAATGATTGTAAATGCTGTCATTGATGTGTCACTGAGCCTGACCTTTTGTTGACTCAGACAAACCCTATTCATTACTGGACTTACTGGACTTACAATGGGATCTGTCTCTGTCCAAACTCTGAGCCAGACACAAATTCAGGGACAAAAGTCCTGTCTTTTCCACATTGTCCTGAAAAGTGTGTGTGTGTGACTCTGAGACAGTGATGGTTGTAAAAGTGATGCAGCAGTAGTTTGTTGCAGAGTTAGTGTGACTCAGACTCATAGAGGCCTGCAGACACCTGTATAAGCTGGAGCTGTATGAGAGTGTGTCTGTAGCAGAGTTACACTCACCCCCAGTGTGTCTTTAGACCTGAACACAAGCCTCAATGCAGCAGGAACACACCTTAGAAAATGTGTTGGATTAAAGCTGTGTCAGTGACTTATCGATCCCAGAGCACAGCGCTGTTGGACAAAATGAGAGAAATCAAAGAAAACACAAGTCTTTCTTCTAATATGACTTTTCCATCAAACAGAACCTTGTACATTTGTGTTAATCTCATGTGTTCAGAGAGGACAGAGGACTAACTGCAGCTGTATTGTGTCTTCTCTCCATCAGATTTCTGTGAACTCACACTGGATCCAAACACAGCTCACAGACTCCTCCAACTGTCTGACAACAACAAGAAGGTGACACTTGTGAAAGAGGAGCAGCCATATCCAGATCATCAGGACAGATTTGATTACTGGTATCAGCTGCTGTGTTCGACTGGTCTGACTGGTCGCTGTTACTGGGAGGTCCAGTGGAGCGGAGAGGTTTCTATAGCAGTGTCTTACAGACGAAACGGAAGGAAAGGTTATGACAGTGTTTTTGGATGGAACAATCAGTCCTGGTGTCTGATCTGCTCTGAAGGTGTTAACTATGTTCGGCATAATAACAACCAAACCCCCCTCCCTCACTCCTCCTCGTCCTCTTCTGGGACAGTAGCAGTGTATGTGGACTGTCCTGCTGGCTCTCTGTCCTTCTACACAGTCTCCTCTGACCAACTGACCCACCTCCACACCTTCAACACCACATTCACTCAGACTCTGCTTCCTGGGTTTAGACTCTGGTCTGATGACTCCTCAGTGTCGTTGTTAACTCTGAGGGACTGAGAGTGTCCTCTTGTAGAGAAACATCCTCACTGCTGATCAGATAGTCCAGTCTACCTGACCTCACACACTCACACATGTTAGAAAAGATGATAAAAGACTCCAAACACACTTAAATGATCAGAGATGGACTTTGTATTTTGAGTTTGAGCTGGTCTGATTGGATAAAACAGAGGAACAGTTCTTTTCCAGTTTCTTTGACAGAGACAGATCCCACACAGAAACAAACTGATGACATCAATCTCATGTTGGTCTCATTGTGTTTGTAGAGAAGGATCAATCACAGCATTTGTCTCCACAAGTGCTTCTGTACACTTCATTAATATAAAGGTGGATTTGAAATATGACACAGATAAATGTGATTTGGGTTGAAATCCTGTGAGAAATGACAATAAAGTGAAATGAGAAAACACTCCACAGTAACGGCCTCATTCCTGCTGCTGTTCATGTGGAACCTGTTATTATTGGATTTATGGACATGTGTGACGTCTTACAAAACCACTATATTGTCCCCAAAATGTAGAAAAGCACTTCAGCTGAACTCATCACCTTCCCACAATGCACCACGAGTCTTTGTAAAATAAGTCCAACACGAGAGGAAGTGCTTAGAGACGGAGGTTTTCAGTTTAAATCCAAGAGTATGTTTGTTCTATCAATGGAAAAATTCTATTGTGATATTGTTTGTCTCATAAATGACACAGTTGAGTTTTCAGTTGGTGTTGCTGAGGTTTTAACTCAGTTGTCGTCACCATTTACTGAGACTATATTAAGTTGAGCTGTAAATAAATGTGTGAAATATGATCTGAGCTTTTCTAAATCACTTAAACACAACACACTGCATTCATCAGGAAAGACATGTTTATGTCACTAATTCAACTGTTCACAACTGCTTAGAACAAACACAACTTAAAGAAGGAGCCAGACCCGGGGTTGGGACCTGGTGAACCTGGCAGGGCTCATCCCTGGAAGGAAGCGTAAGGGGCCGGTGCACAGTGGATTGGGTGTCAGTCGAAGGCGGGGGCCTCAGGTAGGGAGTGTCACCTCGCTGGCGGGGGAGGAGCCTGAGCTTGTGCGGGAGAATAAGGGAATAAAAAGAGCAATAAAAATAGAGGTAGTGCAAATACAGCAAAGACAATAAAAGTGCAGTTCTGAAATGAATGTGCAAATGTAAACATTATGTCCATGATCGCAGACTCATGTCAGCTGTTTGTCCGTGTAGAGGGTAAGGTCGTTATCTCCGAACCATAACATCAGACTGACCACCTCCCTCCTGTAGGCTGCCTCGTCCCCGCAGCGATGCGTCCTATCACTGCGTCCTATCACTGCGTCCTATCACTGCGTCCTATCACTGCGTCCTATCACTGCGGTGTCATCCACAAACTTCAGGAAGATGTTGTCCTTGTGACGACACCGTCGTAGGTGAACAGGGTGTAGAGGATGAACAGAGGATGAACAGAGGATGAACAGAGGATGAACAGAGGATGGGACCGAGTACACAGCCCTGTGGAGTGTCAATGTTTATGATGACCTGTGGAGTGTCAGTGTTTGTGATGACCTGTGGAGTGTCAATGTTTATGATGACCTGTGGAGTGTTAATGTTTGTGATGACCTGTGGAGTGTCAGTGTTTATGATGACCTGTGGAGTGTTAATGTTTGTGATGACCTGTGGAGTGTCAGTGTTTGTGGTGACCCGTGGAGTGTCAGTGTTTGTGATGACCTGTGGAGTGTCAATGTTTATGATGACCTGTGGAGTGTTAATGTTTGTGATGACCTGTGGAGTGTCAGTGTTTATGATGACCTGTGGAGTGTTAATGTTTGTGATGACCTGTGGAGTGTCAGTGTTTGTGATGACCTGTGGAGTGTC
Organism: Neodontobutis hainanensis; assembly: GCA_024349245.1. NCBI lineage: Eukaryota > Metazoa > Chordata > Actinopteri > Gobiiformes > Odontobutidae > Neodontobutis > Neodontobutis hainanensis. The sequence goes on from JALDNG010001700.1 coordinate 24,926, forward strand.
AATGTTTGTGATGACCTGTGGAGTGTTAATGTTTGTGATGACCTGTGGAGTGTCAGTGTTTGTGGTGACCTCTGGAGTGTCAGTGTTTGTGATGACCTGTGGAGTGTCAATGTTTGTGATGACCTGTGGAGTGTCAGTGTTTGTGATGACCTGTGGAGTGTCAGTGTTTGTGATGACCTGTGGAGTGTTAATGTTTGTGATGACCTGTGGAGTGTCAGTGTTTGTGATGACCTGTGGAGTGTTAATGTTTGTAATGACCTGTGGAGTGTCAGTGTTTGTGATGACCTGTGGAGTGTCAGTGTTTGTGATGACCTGTGGAGTGTCAGTGTTTGTGATGACCTGTGGAGTGTCAGTGTTTGTGATGACCTGTGGAGTGTTAATGTTTGTGATGACCTGTGGAGTGTCAATGTTTGTGATGACCTGTGGAGTGTCAATGTTTGTGATGACCTGTGGAGTGTCAATGTTTGTGATGACCTGTGGAGTGTCAATGTTTGTGATGACCTGTGGAGTGTTAATGTTTGTGATGACCTGTGGAGTGTTAATGTTTGTGATGACCTGTGGAGTGTCAGTGTTTGTGATGACCTGTGGAGTGTCAATGTTTGTGATGACCTGTGGAGTGTTAATGTTTGTGATGACCTATGGAGTGTCAGTGTTTGTGATGACCTGTGGAGTGTCAGTGTTTGTGATGACCTGTGGAGTGTCAGTGTTTGTGATGACCTGTGGAGTGTTAATGTTTGTGATGACCTGTGGAGTGTCAGTGTTTGTGATGACCTGTGGAGTGTCAATGTTTGTGATGACCTGTGGAGTGTTAATGTTTGTGATGACCTATGGAGTGTCAGTGTTTGTGATGACCTGTGGAGTGTCAGTGTTTGTGATGACCTGTGGAGTGTCAGTGTTTGTGATGACCTGTGGAGTGTTAATGTTTGTGATGACCTGTGGAGTGTTAATGTTTGTGATGACCTGTGGAGTGTCAATGTTTGTGATGACCTGTGGAGTGTTAATGTTTGTGATGACCTGTGGATTGTCAGTGTTTGTGATGACCTGTGGAGTGTCAGTGTTTGTGATGACCTGTGGAGTGTCATTGTTTGTGATGACCTGTGGAGTGTTAATGTTTGTGATGACCTATGGAGTGTCAGTGTTTGTGATGACCTGTGGAGTGTCAGTGTTTGTGATGACCTGTGGAGTGTCAGTGTTTGTGATGACCTGTGGAGTGTCAGTGTTTGTGATGACCTGTGGAGTGTTAATGTTTGTGATGACCTGTGGAGTGTCAGTGTTTGTGATGACCTGTGGAGTGTCAGTGTTTGTGATGACCTGTGGAGTGTTAAAGTTTGTGATAACCTGTGGAGTGTCAGTGTTTGTGATGACCTGTGGAGTGTCAGTGTTTGTGATGACCTGTGGAGTGTCAGTGTTTGTGATGACCTGTGGAGTGTTAATGTTTGTGATGACCTGTGGAGTGTCAGTGTTTGTGATGACCTGTGGAGTGTCAGTGTTTGTGATGACCTGTGGAGTGTTAATGTTTGTGATGACCTGTGGAGTGTCAGTGTTTGTGATGACCTGTGGAGTGTCAGTGTTTGTGATGACCTGTGGAATGTTAAAGTTTGTGATAACCTGTGGAGTGTCAATGTTTGTGATCACCTGTGGAGTGTCAATGTTTGTGATGACCTGTGGAGTGTCAATGTTTGTGATGACCTGTGGAGTGTCAATGTTTGTGATGACCTGTGGAGTGTCAGTGTTTGTGATGACCTGTGGAGTGTCAGTGTTTGTGATGACCTGTGGAGTGTCAGTGTTTGTGATGACCTGTGGAGTGTTAATGTTTGTGATGACCTGTGGAGTGTCAGTGTTTGTGATGACCTGTGGAGTGTCAGTGTTTGTGATGACCTGTGGAGTGTCAGTGTTTGTGATGACCTGTGGAGTGTTAATGTTTGTGATGACCTGTGGAGTGTCAGTGTTTGTGATGACCTGTGGAGTGTCAGTGTTTGTGATGACCTGTGGAGTGTTAATGTTTGTGATGACCTGTGGAGTGTTAATGTTTGTGATGACCTGTGGAGTGTTAATGTTTGTGATGACCTGTGGAGTGTCAGTGTTTGTGATGACCTGTGGAGTGTTAATGTTTGTGATGACCTGTGGAGTGTTAAAGTTTGTGATGACCTGTGGAGTGTTAATGTTTGTGATAACCTGTGGAGTGTTAATGTTTGTGATGACCTGTGGAGTGTTAATGTTTGTGATGACCTGTGGAGTGTTAATGTTTGTGATGACCTGTGGAGTGTCAGTGTTTGTGATGACCTGTGGAGTGTTAATGTTTGTGATGACCTGTGGAGTGTTAATGTTTGTGATGACCTGTGGAGTGTCAATGTTTGTGATGACCTGTGGAGTGTCAGTGTTTGTGGTGACCTGTGGAGTGTCAGTGTTTGTGATGATCTGTGGAGTGTCAGTGTTTGTGATGACCTGTGGAGTGTCAATGTTTGTGATGACCTGTGGAGTGTCAGTGTTTGTGATGACCTGTGGAGTGTCAGTGTTTGTGATGACCTGTGGAGTGTTAATGTTTGTGATGACCTGTGGAGTGTCAGTGTTTGTGATGACCTGTGGAGTGTCAGTGTTTGTGATGACCTGTGGAGTGTTAATGTTTGTGATGACCTGTGGAGTGTTAAAGTTTGTGATGACCTGTGGAGTGTTAATGTTTGTGATAACCTGTGGAGTGTTAATGTTTGTGATGACCTGTGGAGTGTCAATGTTTGTGATGACCTGTGGAGTGTCAGTGTTTGTGATGACCTGTGGAGTGTCAGTGTTTGTGATGACCTGTTGAGTGTCAATGTTTGTGATGACCTGTGGAGTGTTAATGTTTGTGATGACCTGTTGAGTGTCAATGTTTGTGATGACCTGTGGAGTGTCAATGTTTGTGATCACCTGTGGAGTGTTAATGTTTGTGATGACCTGTGGAGTGTTAATGTTTGTGATGACCTGTGGAGTGTCAATGTTTGTGATGACCTGTGGAGTGTCAGTGTTTGTGATGACCTGTGGAGTGTCAGTGTTTGTGATGACCTGTTGAGTGTCAATGTTTGTGATGACCTGTGGAGTGTCAATGTTTGTGATGACCTGTGGAGTGTCAATGTTTGTGATGACCTGTGGAGTGTTAATGTTTGTGATGACCTGTGGAGTGTCAATGTTTGTGATGACCTGTGGAGTGTTAATGTTTGTGATGACCTGTGGAGTGTTAATGTTTGTGATGACCTGTGGAGTGTCACTGTTTGTGATGACCTGTGGAGTGTCAGTGTTTGTGTAGACCTGTTGAGTGTCAGTGTCCAATCCTGACAGTGTAGGAGCCGGTCACAGAGGGTGGGGTGCAGACCATGTGTGGACAGTTGTGGGTGGGTTTGAGGGGGATGACCGTGTTGAAGGCGGAGCTGTGGTCGATGAAGAGAATGCTGAGGTATGAATCCTTATTTTCCAGGTGAGAGAGTGAATAATGAACGACAGCAGCGATGGCCTCTGAGGAGGACCTGTTGGGCCGGTAGGCCTACAGCAGGGGGTCAGTAGTGTCTGTATGCTCCTCTGAACATGGGCCGGCAGCACTCTCTCAAATCAACTCACACGATGATAGGGGTGATGATGGTCGTTCAGGCAGGTTGGTGGTTGGTGGGGTCTTCTTAGGCAGGAGAACGATGCTCGTGGTCTTAAAGCCAGAGGGAACGATGCCCTGGCTGAGGAAGAGGTTGAAGATGGAGGTCAGCCAGCTCAGTGGCCAGCTCAGTGGCACATGCTCTGAGGGCCCCCAGGTAGTTTGTCTGGTCCTGCTGCTTTGCGGTGGTTGATCTTCCTCAGGGCATTGTGTACCTGGCCTGTTGAGACAGATAGTGGAGGGGAGGGGGGTTGGGTGGTCCAGGTGTGTGTGTGTTTGTTTTATTTGGATCACCATTAGCTTCAGCATAAGCTAAAAGCTATTCTTCCTGGGGTCCTATAATCTACCTTTTGACGATCCTTTTAATGACATACCAAACAAGACATTACACTACATCAAAAATACACATTATACATTTAATACCATTGATCTCAAAATAACAATTAAACAATGAAACCAACAAAAAACATAAAAAATTGCGCCGCTCCAAATAGATCGATATAAAAAAATAATGTAACTAAGAACCCTATAACAGTATATCCTTAATTAATATTAACTATACATGCTTCTTTGAAGGTAATATTTCTTAAGTGATTTTTTGAAACCATACAAGGTGCTTTGTTGTTTAATAGTATTTTAGAGCGCGTTCCATTCCCACATATTGTCAGGGATACTCTCAGAACCAAGACTGGTTGAAGGACTCACAGTGCAGACCTCACGACAGTGGCAGGTTCAAAACATTTACATTTACATTACATTTAGTCATTTAGCAGACGCTTTTATCCAAAGCGACTTACAAGTGAGGAAAACAATGGAAGCAATTTCAACAACACAAGGTAACAAAAAGCATAAGTGCACCAAAAACTAGTCAGTTAAAACCTAGCACAGCATACAAAGCTAAGGATAGGAAAGATTTAAGAAGGAATTGATAGAAAGGAAGTTAAGAATTCAGTGTTTGTCAGTCAGGTGTTGACAAAAGAGATATGTTTTCAAGCGTTTTTTAAAGATGTCTACAGAATCTGCTGATCTTGTAGCAGCAGGTAGATCATTCCACCAATGTGGAACAGATCCAGAGAAAGTACGTGAGAGGGATTTTTTTCCTTTTTGGGATGGTACAACCAGACGTTGTTCATTTGCAGATCGCAGGGATCTGGTAGGAACATAGGTCTGTATCAGTGAAGATATGAGGGGGCGGAGCCAGTGGTGGTCTTGTAGGACAAGAGCATAGCTTTGAACTTAATGCGTGCCTCAACCGGGAGCCAATGTAACCTAATGAGGAGAGGAGTTACGTGCGCTCTCTTCGGTTCTTTAAAGACCACTCTTCTGCTGCATTCTGGATGAGCTGCAGAGGTTTGGTTGTGCAGGCAGGGAGTCCAGCCAGAAGAGCATTGCAATAATCCAGTTTGGACAAGACAAGAGCCTGGACTAGGATTTGCGTAGAGTGCTCCGATAGGAAAGGTCTAATGTTCCTAATGTTGTAGAGGATGAATCTACAGGACCTGGTGGTGCTGGCAACATGACTTGTGAAGTTTAGTTGATCATCAATTACCACTCCCAGATTTCTGTCAGTGCTGGACGGTGTAATGATTGATGAGCCTAGTTGAATGGAGAGGCGGGTCTTTGGGTTGGCAGGAATCACTAGCAGTTCTGTTTTACCAAGGTTCAGCTGCAGGTGATGGTCCTTCATCTAAAGTGAGATGTCACTCAGGCCGAGACACGAGCAGAGACCGTCGGATCATCAGGTTGAAATGACAAGTGGAGTTGAGTGTCATCTGCAGCAGTGATAGGAAAAGCCATGCTTCTGAATGACAGAGCCAAGGGAGGTCATGTTTATGGAAAAGAGTAGCGGTCCAAGCACTGAGCCCTGAGGCACCCCTGTGTTGAGATGTTGGGACTCAGAGACCTCGTTTCTCCAGGATACTCTGAATGACCTACCCGAGAGGTAAGACTTGAACCATTGTAACGCCATTCCAGAGACACGCATCGCACTGAGAGAAGACAGGAGGATGTGATGGTTAACGGTGTCAAAGGCAGCAGACAGATCCAGTAAGATGAGGACAGATGACTTGGATGTTGCCTTTGCCAGTCTCAGGGCTTCGATGACTGAGAGCAGTGCAGTTTCGGTGGAATGTCCGCTCTTGAACCCAGACTGGTTCTGGTCCAGGAGGTTGTTTCGTGTGAGAAAGGAGGAGAGCTGGTTAAACACAACTCGCTCCAGAGCTTTGGCAGTAAAGGGAAGGAGGGAAACCGGTCTGTAGTTTTCTAACAGTGAAGTCTGGATATAAGAGGGCATAGGTTGTCCAAGCAGGATGTAAGAGTGGAGCACAGAGTGTCAGTGGCAGTGTTGGTGTTTAAAAGAGAGAGCTCCTCAAGAGGGGGAAGTGCAGAAGAGACGGCAGAGGAAAAGCGGGAGGGACTGAGTGAACGCAGGTTACGTCGGAAAGTGACCAGCGGTAAAACTGTTGCGGTGTCTGGAGAAGTTAGATCGAGGTCAAGAGTTACGAAGAAATGATCCGAAGTGTGCAGAGGCGTGACCTGAGTATGCCGAGTGGAGCAGGACCTTATGTAGATGAGATCTAGTTGGTTTCCAGACTTGTGATTTGCTGATGTGGAGACCTGCTTGAGGTCAAATGATGCAGTCAGGTTATTGAAGTTAGCAGCCTGTGGCTTTTCAAGGTGGATGTTGAAGTCTCCTAATACCACCAGAGGAGTACCATCCTCAGGGAAGGATGAAAGAAGCACGTCCAACTCCTCCAAGAAATGTCCAAGCTGACCTGGGGGTCGATAGATAACTACAAAGTGACTTTTAACAGGGTGGGTGATGGTAACAGCATGGAACTCGAAGGAGCTGTTGTCACACAAGGATGCTAGCTGTTTGAACTTCCAGTCAGTAGGGATAAGTAGTCCTGTCCCTCCACCCCTTCCTGTGAGGCGAGGACTGTGGGAGAAAGTGTGATTATGGGAGAGTCCTCTGGTTTGATCCATGTTTCTGTAAGTGCTACGACTGAAAGACCAGAATGTTGAACAAAAGCTGTAATGAAATCAGCTTTGTTCACAGCAGACTGGCAGTTCCACAAGCCTATTGAGAAAGTAGAAGAGGCAGTTATGGACGGTGATATAACATGCAGATTGTTATGGTTGCATCTCCTTTTGCGTAAAACAGATGAAAATGTCCGTGGAGAAATGACAGTGGGAATTTGAAAACACATTGAAGAGGAGCAGAAAAGACAGTAGACAAGTAGAGAGTAAAGTATAAATAGTAAGTGCAAACAATTGGTACAAAAAGTGCAATACTCAAGTGCCCTGCTCGGTGGAGTCGAGTGCAGGTAGAGTCGATGGTCTTTACTCTCTTAGGTCTTCACGCGATGACGGCTGCCGCGACCGCTGCCGCGGTGGTTCACACTTAAATACCCGTCTGATTCAAGAATTGAATTGAATTCAGCAGGTCACGCCTCCAAAAGGCCGTAAACAACTCAAACGAAACCAGGCGGCGAGCAGGTGAGAGTGAACGCCGGTGCACCACGTGACAAAGTCGTAGTAATGCACAGAGCGGTTTTCTCAGCAATAACACGGAACTAAGCTCAAAAATGACAAGAATCAAATACACTTACACAGTTCTGTAGGCTTCTGCTGCTAAGTTGCTTCTCCTACTGACTTCGACTAAACCACGGATTAAAAACAGATTAAAAACAGTTTATTAACAAAAGGCAAGTGTTCCAAATCCAACACGTATAAACCAAAAAGCAAGAACAAAGTCCAAAACACAAAACTAGTCCACGTAAGAATCTTCCAAAGGCCACACGAACGAACAAACTTACAGTTACACTCCAAAGACTAGTGCACTGACAAAAGGTTACAATCCCACACCGGACAGGGGAAAACTCACAGACTATATAGGTAACAATGAGACACAGGTGAAGCACATTAGGACGGAGCAGGTAATCCCAAGGGAGGGAAAGACACAAGGACAGGAAGTCAAACTAACAAACCAACAGAAGTAAGACATTTCACAATAATACACAGGAACTTAAATACACTACTTAAACAGTCAAGTTTGGGACATGCCACATATAGGTATATATTCTAAACCTTACTGAACATTGAATTGATTTGGTTTTTAATGTTGGTAAAATAAAACTACCTCCTACTGCCTCGTTGGATAATAATGTGTATCTGTACTAAAGGATAGTTTTGTATAATAAGTAAAAGGTGTTTTGTTTGTCATAACATTATAAAAAATACCTTTAGTGAATACCCCAATCTATTTTTTACTTTAAAAAAGGTTTTCATGCATTTAGTCAACATTTGATCTAAACCCACATGAGAGAGCCAGACGTGCAGCTTTATTCGGGATAACTTGTAGTTTTTTTTATATTAGTTGATGAAGTATTGGACCAAACCACAGAGCCGCAATCAAGGTGTGAAAAAAAACAATGCATAAAGTACTTGTTTAACAGTCTTTTAATAACGGCCAAAGTGTTGCCCATTTTAGTTTTAGTTTCTGAACCTGTTTGTCCCAACACAATCTACAATCAATCATCACTCCCAATAGTTTAGCCTCTTCTTTTTGCTCAGCTGAATTTTGCTTTATGCTAAGTTCAAGCTTTGGTTTGGCAAGTAAAGAAAAAGGAGTTCCAACCACAAAACAGGTAGTTTTAGATACATTGAGCATCAATGTGTTATTCCACTAACTGTAGTTCTCTTTGTAGTTTTACATTTGAATCACCAATCATCAGTGGAATCATCAGCAAACATTGAAACGCTTGTTTTCTCTAAAGCAGTTGGAAGATCATTGGTAAAGATTGTGAAGAGAAGCGGCCCAAGACACCTTCCCTGAGGCAGGCCCTGTTCCACGAGCCTCACCTTTGAAAAGCTTCCATTAAAGGAAATAGTCTTCTGTCTGACAAAGAACTTTCCATCCATAATAATTGTGAAAAACATAATATTCCAGTTTTTTTAACAGTAAGTCGTGGTCAATTATATCAGACGCTGCAGTGAAATCCAGCATTATTTATTATTATTATTATTTATCCTTGTACCAGCCTTCATCTGAGTCAAAGCTGTGGCTGCTGTGTTTTCCTCTATATGCTCGCTGAAATATTAATGATATCTAAAATATATCATTATTCATAAAAGAAGACTGAATCATTGGTAATAAACGTATTGGTCTACTGTTTGACCCAGAGAAAGGCAGTTATTAGTTCTTCCATGCTTGTAGACATATATTCTCAGTAAAACACAGATTAATTATATGAGTAATGATTGAGAATATTGGCTTCAGTTCAAGGAAATCAACGCCAGGTTCGTTTTAACTTTATCAGAAGTAGTTCCACTTTAGAGCCTCTGACACGCTTACATTTAAAGCTGCATGTTTTACCTTCCATCGTTTTATTTATCCATATATTTAATAAATCTGTCTCGTATGGTTGTGTTTTTAAGTTTATTTATTTTATTTATGAAATAATCATTAAGATGATTGTTATATCACTTGGTTTTGTAAAAAATCACCCTCACATTCTAAATAAGATGGAGTTGATTTATTATTTCCTCTTATTATATTATTTAATGTATTCCATACTACTACTACTATCATGTTTTATTTCTTTGATTTTCTTAGTATAGTACATTTTTTTTTCTTCTTATTTACCTTAGTTACAAAATGTCTAAGTTTACAATAGACTTGCCAGTCCGATTTTCATTAAGAAAAATCGTTTAATTCTTGATCCAACCACAGAGTGTTGACATTTCGAACAGGAAACTTTTTTATTTTTACAAGAGTCATTAAGGTTTTATCAAAAAGCTGAAAGGCCTTCTCTGGATCTTTTTTGTAGAATTACCTCTGATCATTTTTTATTTCTAACCTCATCTTCATATTGTAAATGATTGAATCTTCTATAGGACCTTTTCATTATTACTTTTAATCCCCATTTAGGAACTTTTGTTTTCCTTAGAACTGCAGTAAGACTGTGGTCGCTAAAACCAACTCTCTTTATGAACATGTGGTCAACACAGGAAACAGATGGAGAACCATCCTTTTTCAAACCTATTCGAGTGGTTTATTAATTACCTGTGATAATCCACATACTGCTGCTGTGCTCATTTGATTTTTTAAGGACAATCAGAAGAATTCCAATCTATGTTGAAGTCACCCATTAAGTAAGTTTCCAGATTCATACTTTCAGCATGATTTAAACATATGACAGATTTAGTATCAGGAGGTCTATAACAACATCCTGTGAGTAATGGCTTCAGATGTTTCAGACTAACTTTTAAACAAATGAACTCAACACCAGAATACACTAAATCTGGCATCATTTGGACAGGTTTATGATGTTGAATATAGTATAAACTCCTCCTTCATATGTATTCCTATTGTTCCTAAAAATGCTATATCCATCAATCATGAAAGTTGCATCATCAAATGTAGAGTCTACATGAGTTTCAGACACTGCCAATTGTTATAATAATTTTAATTCTTATGTTTAGAGTCACTGGGGGCTTATAGTTCTCTTCAGGTCATGTCAAATTCATGTCATGTCCTTCGCTCTAATCCAAGCAGGAAGTAGACATAACAAGACTGAGACATGGCTTGTCCCGGGACATCTGCTCCTGGACCATTGTGAACGCCTCTAACCAGGGACGTCACTGTGTTGTATATAATCCCATGTTATGTTTACATCTTTAAGCAAACCTTCCGCTGTAATATTGTGCTGCTTTGCTTCTCCTTCAAGGATTAAAACCTGACCATTGCTTGTTAAATTATAATCGGTCTCCGTGTCTCTCTGGTTAAATATATGGATATAAAATATTCCTATAACATTTGGGGGCTCGTCCGGGATATCAATATCTGATGCTTCTCATGCAGAGGAGTGAAACTGACGTGCACGGGGGAAATGCACAAAGCATTTCTCTGTAAGTCCCGAGACTATTGTTTTTAAATAGTACGGGCCAGACCTTCACTATCTGTGTGTGAGACTCAGTGACGATATCTGAACAAAGAGAGGAAAAGAGAGAAAAAGAGAGGAGACATGAAGACGTCCGGCTGAGGAACAACTGGACTATTGGAATTCTGATTCAGGTAACCAGCTGGTTTAAATTTATTTTTGTGTGAATGGTGAATGGAATGAACAAACCTTCCGGAAGTAGTGGTTTGGGTTACTTCTGCTGGTTCGGTGATTGCATGTGTTTATCTGAGAATATTTACATGTGATTATCATATTGGTAGAAGAACGCTGACACTGTCCGTCCTGTGGGACGGAGGGAAAAAGCGTGTGTTTTGTGTCAAGACCTTACCTATAAGTGTAAGTGAGGCCATAACGGGACAAGTTTGATGTTGATCGGTGTTAAAGACTGTAATCTTGCTGGATTGTAAGCTGTCTAGATACCTGGTGCTCTTTGAGTTTTTATGGGTCTTTGAATCTGACTCCCACGAATGATCACGCATGAGCTCTACGGTTTAGAGAAGATGCCTGATTACAATAAGGAGTATGAGGTCTGGATGTAGCTGGTCCAGGTGAGGGCAAGATTTGATACAGATCAACAACACGGGTCCTAACGCGCCGCGTTCTCAAAGGCTGGCCTTTACCTCTGGACGTCGGTCAAGCCAGGTGTGTTGGACGCACAGGTAACTCGAGTATGGACTATTATCGAGATTCTTAGCCTAACACCTTTAAGTGAGATACATAGGTCCGGAGTCTATGAGACTTGGTAACGCAGGCCTGCAGAGAAGTGTTCACTGTGTGACGCAGTGAGATAAAGCCCACAGAAGTAAGTGGCTTTAATGAAGTTTATCTAACCTGAAGGGTTAGAGAGTAAAAGGCTGAGTAAAAAGTGTGGTTGAGAGAGTGATTGTGATGCGACTGTGGATTGAATGCAGTTGATTTCATTGAAAGAAGTTGACTCAGTCTGAATAATAAGAACTAACATCAGCCTGAATGTGAAAAAGAATTAACTTAAAGCTTAAGTTAAGAAAAGTTAATGTGACTCAGAGAATCTGATCCATCTGAGGAAAAATAGCAAGAAATACGTATTTCTGTATTTATGTAAATTACAAATACCTGCTGCGAGGAGTTAATCAGAAAAATAGTAACAGAAAATCTAACATTGTGACACAATTGTTTGGTTGATTTAACCTTATTTTGATCCATCTGAATAAGAAGAAAAGCCTACGAAAGTGAGGGGCTTATACTTTTGAGAATAATATAATGTATAATGTGGACTTAACGTTAAAAACAGTTAAAAGAAGTTGCGTATTAGAATTAATGTTGTATGAATGGGCCATTGTTGAATGTCTAATGTCTAAGAATGTGAACATTAACAAAGGGTTAATGGTTTTGCAGAAAAAGTTTGAGAACTGAGTTGAAAGCAGTGATTTAAACAATTACGAGAAAGAAAAATGGCTTAAAAATAGCTAATGGAAGATATTTTTCTAGGCTTCCGTGTAACAGAGAAGAAAAAAAAGGGGGAGAAGCCATTTTGTGAAAAGAAAATGAGTTTTTAAAAAAGGAAGGTACACATGGACTTCAAAACACTAATCATTTGTATTTTTCTTTATGTCCTGTGAGATTTTAGGTCTCGGCCTCTCCGCTCAAACCAGTGCACCTCAAACTCCCTGTGCCTCTCCCACACACACCTGCTCCTGTCGGCTGAGACGCTGCAGAAAGACAGCAGCAAAACAAACGGTGAGATGAACATATTCCAGACAAATGTTTATCTGTATTTAGTTTAAACTGTATCTATTGAGAGAGACCAAAGAGGAATTTGTAAATTAAATTTGGAAATTGTGTGAAACTTGACCTTAATGTGAATGTAATGTATTTTTCCGAGGAAAAATGCACCATTGGCCATGGTTGCCATGGAGACCGGGGGCGGGGCTGTGGTGGGCGTGGCAGAGGAGAGGGCACTGAGAACAGGAGAGGAGGCCGACACTGGGTCCAGACAAGAGAAGGACCTTTGACTGACCCTTGAACAGGTCAGAAACATAAACACATAGACACACAAACAGACATCTACAGAAGGTAAATGTGCTTTGAATCTTTTGAATTATGAGATAAAGTTTATAAATAGTCTGTTAAAGAACAGATATTGTATTACGTTTGTGTGACACAGCAGAGAGGAGATTAAAGATTTGACGACATATATATTTTGTTCCAAATGTTTCCTCCTGTGAGCCTCTGGGTGTCCGCCTGCCTCGACAGCAGCATGCCGTCCCACGACTGTCCAAACCCCCCCCCCGCCACACTCCTGCGACCCAGCCGCTGCACCAAGGCCTGAAGGGGTCTGCCCAGTGCCCAGCGATTCGGACACAGAGGCGGTAAGATGCCGAGCACATTTTGAGAATGTAGTGTAATCTGCACTGAATTTAACAAAAAGAAAGAGGCTTTTCTCAATTACACAAAGCCTGAAATGAAAACTGATTATGTTGTTTTCTCTGAGGAAAATACACAAATTCCTATGGTCACCGGAGCAGGCTGGGCCGGGGATTGGAGGTGGTGGGGGTGCAGCGTGACGAGGGGCGGAGCGAAGTGTGGAGGCCCAGACCCAGGCCACAGCAGGAGCAACACTGAGCAACACTGACTGGACATTAGGAGTTAAGTCACAGACCAGATGACACTTAAAACACACACAAAGACAGAACACGGAAGTGAAAATGTTAAAAGATCCAAACTTTAGATCCAAAATAAAAGTATTGATTAGTATTTTGCAAAACCAGGGTATGTATCTATTAGTACGAGAACTAATAGAGGTCCTTAATATCAGTCTGGTTCAAAAACACGATATAACGTTTATGAAAATGTTCACTTTGTAATCAGAAGAATTTAAAAATGTGTCTTGAAGTGAATTGTGCAGTAGGTATTTCCCTAACAGAGAGAGTTTTTTTTCCTCTCCCAAAACAAACCTTGTTTGGGAACACAGGAATTTTTCACAGAACAGAGCGAGAAGTGTTTTGGTTTTTCCGTTTTTGTTTTGGTTTTGACGTTAGCTCCACAATCATTTTGTGTGGGAGCCTTTACATCCGATTCAAAGTCTAGGAGACTTGTTTAGGAAACAGTTTGACCTTCTGAAAGGTCTGTGGGAAAAATATAGTCCACCTTGGGATGTAATTTAATCTTTTTGGTACGACCATGTTGTTTTAGAATCAGAAAACTAAACGACAACTGAGGTTTGAGTATTGTTTGAGAAAATATTGTCTAAGTAATTAGAGAAACTGAAATGAAGACAGAATAAATAATGACCAATGGGTTTTTGAAATGGTAATTTCTAATAAAGGTATATATCTAAAACTAAATAATAGATGCTAAAAGTAGTCATCTTTACAATAAAGTTTTAAACTGCAAGGTAAATGTGTAATCTGGGAATTGAAATTGTATCTATATGTTAAAACATATGTTAAAACAATCTTGAAGGATTGAAGGTGGTTTAAATGAAAAGTTAAAGTGTTAAACTGTAAAAATGGTTAAAGTTTGAGAGCATAAGACAAAGTGCTCACTGGGTTTAAGAACTGCTTGAAGTGATTTAAAGAGAAAAAAAGTTTTGATGAATCTGATTTAAGGTTGGAACAGACTAACACAAAGAGTCTGTCCTTTTGAACAGAATTGAATAATATTTTTGGGTGAACTTTAGAAGTGTTTATGGAAAACACTGAGTGAAATCTTTGGAAAATAAAGATTAAAATTTTAAGAAGTTTAATCTTTGCATGTTTTAAATTAACATTACTAACTATTACTAAGTTCAATGGAGGTGAATCTGAGGAAATGAAGAGACGTGGTTTGTTTTATTTATTGAACACCTGGTGCTGAGACTGAGTTTTACAGAGACAGTGTGGAACAATTCTAGACTGAACAAACCCCTGAAGAATTGTTATTATAAATGTTATAAAGGGTAAATGCAGAGAAATTAACACAGAACTTAGTTAATTTTATGAAAAGTCTTTCTTTTAAACGACAGTCACATGGTGATGGAGTTTTGGAGGAGAGAGAGATGAGGTGTTTGAGCAGCTAAGGTTAACTCCCAAGGGAGGGAAGAGTTTTGTTTTTGAGGATTTTATTTCTAAAGGAATTACTTTGAGGTGATTGAATAATATTCTGAGGATTTTCTAATTGGATTGAAAATTTAAAGTCTTTGGCTAAAAGTTCTGTGACGATAGATCATGAGAAACTAGTTCTGATCTATTTTGAAGTCGTTTATGTTTGCATCAACTGAATAAAATATTACTATGATTGTGGATGATACACTTACAGTTACAGGTAATGACCTACAACTAAAGGTAACTAAAATTAAAACTGAACGAAACAAAATTAAGTTTTAAATATAACAGAAACAACAGTGATGTTATTTGGAAAACATAAAGAAGACGAATAATTAGAAACGATAATTGATAGACTGAAATTTTAAAATGATCAATGGCACTGGCCTTTCATTTTATGATTTTATCTTTATTGTTTTTTTTATTTTTGTTTTGAGCCATGGGTTTCCCAGGTCTCAAAAAAGAGAGGGAGAAGAAGATTTAAACTGTATTAAAGTGAAGAGGTGATGCGTGTAAAAGATTAATGTAGGGATGTGTTAATACAGTTAAAGAGTTTAAATAAAAATAAAGAAAGAAAGAAAGTTGACATGGCCGTTCTGGAGAAGCACTGTTTGATCTGATTGAACCTTTCAGATTAAAGTAGATTTCCAGCAGAACATATCTGTGGAAACAGGGTTTATCTGTGTTTCATTTTTATGGTTTGATCATTTTAAGAGCTTTTATGGTTTCGTTTGACGAAAGCCTGAAGGGCACTTTCTCTGGGTCTAAAAATGTCAGAGAACGTTTGAATTGTTTGTTTGTATTTTGTTTTGATGGAAGCCAACCACAGCAGGTACCGGCTTAGAAAAGAAGAGTTGACAATTAATATAGCCACCAGTAAGAGCTAATATTAACATAGTCTTTGAACTTATAATTATCTTGGTTTACACCTGGAGTACACCTGTGAGCAGGGCCAGTGACAGGACGTCCTGTAACATCACTCTGAACCTGACAAACAGAGATCAGGGACAGGTGCAGTGCAGAAGTCTGGAGGTTTTGTGAAAGTAAGACCATTAGACCAGCGTTGCATGCTGACCGGAAACTTAAAGGATCCTCGTTTATTTGTGCACATTCAATGTGATGAGAACATCGTGAGTAGAACCTCACACCTTAGGAACCAAACAGCAGTTCCTTCAGGTTTATTTGAGATTTACATCGACGACAGGGGGTCCTTTGAGGTGTCCTTAATGAATATAAGGCTAAAATTAAAGTAGAATTGAATTTATGCAAATGTGGAATTAAATTAATTAGAGTTATAACAAACAAAGGTTTATGAATTGCACGAGAGATGCTGTAACTGTGAATTGAGGCTGGAGATGAGTTGGACCTGGTCCAAGGACTGGACAGAACAAATAGCACTGAGCTGCTTTGAGCTGAAAAGGTGAGATCTACAACAGGATGTCATCCAAGGTAACACAGGTCTGGTTAACAGCACGACTAAAGCCTTTGAGAAAGTGCTTCACACTCTGCAGAGGAACTGGCAGAGTATTCTGGAATAGAGTAAGTGATTTTGACATGGTTTTAAAAAATAGATACAAAATATTTTTAAAGTGACTGAGACTTTAATTATGTATTGAGATGTACTTTCATGTCTTCCATGTCTCATAACTTTTGTTTGTGTTGATTTCCATGTATCCGGAGCTTGTTGGTGAGATTGATGGATGTGGCCATTGGGTCAACATTCCTGGACATGCACCTGCCCAACGACTGTGGTCCTTTGACCTCAGATGAACACTTTGATATCTGAGGGACGTTAACATCTGCATGTTCACCAACGGGAAAACAGCTCCAGGACGGATCATACTACAGTGCTAAGGGCCGTATGGTTCATTGAAGTTATTATGCTTAAGAGAATTGGTTTTAATCATTAAGAATGTGCATAAGTCTCACTCCATGTGTTTTTATTTCTGTGACAGGGACAAGCCAGAGATCTTGAGTCCGATGGGGCGACCAGCTTAAAGTCCGATGGGCCGACCAGCTTAACCTCTGGCATATTTTTCTACTTTATTTTGGAGTGACACTGTGTTTTGATTTATGGACTTTATGAATTTGATTTTGAAGAATCAGTGCATGACTCTGTGGAGTCCCATTTGATTGTAAACATATCATGTATAATCATTTTGTCTTTGATTTGAAATGTGTTTGAGATTCAGTTGAAGTGATTACATAAAGTTAATGCTTGATGTTTGTGTGTTGACGCCGCCTTGGGGCAAGGGCTGGACAAAGACTTTTTCCCAGCGTTAGGTCAAATGGTCAAGTGTACTTAGGCTAGGTCAGATGCCCTGCTGGGTTTTCGCTTTGTCAAAAGTAAACAACTCACACTCAAGCTAGTAGATTGTTTATGCTAATTATTATCAGCATAAAGAGGGGGAATGTTATAATAATTTTAATTCTTATGTTTAGAGTTACTGGGGGCTTATAGTTCTCCTCAGGTCATGTCAAATTCATGTCATGTCCTTCGCTCTAATCCAAGCAGGAAGTAGACATAACAAGACTGAGACATGGCTTGTCACGGGACTCTTTCTCCTGGACCATTGTGAACGCCTCTCACCAGGGACG
This sequence comes from Neodontobutis hainanensis, assembly GCA_024349245.1. Taxonomy (NCBI): domain Eukaryota; kingdom Metazoa; phylum Chordata; class Actinopteri; order Gobiiformes; family Odontobutidae; genus Neodontobutis; species Neodontobutis hainanensis. Next base: position 42,166 of record JALDNG010001700.1, read on the forward strand.
TCACTGTGTTGTATATAATCCCATGTTATGTTTACATCTTTAAGCAAACCTTCCGCTGTAATATTGTGCTGCTTTGCTTCTCCTTCAAGGATTAAACTTGGCCATTGCTTGTTAAATTATAATCGGTCTCCGTGTCTCTCTGGTTAAATATATGGATATAAAATATTCCTATAACAGGAACATGCAGATTATTTGTTTGTAGTATTTCTGTTAAATCACTGACTTTAGACTTAATATTATGCATGTATTATTAATATGAGCAGCTTTAAGACCTTTCTTTATGTAGTTTATGTAACATGTTAGAGATCATATTTCTTTGGCTTCATACTATTAGATTCTATTCTGGAGCAAAACAACACAAACTCAGACAAACATTGTGCATTGTCACCAGATGTGAAGGTCACAGTAAATGAGCTCAACTCCACTTCCATAACATCATTCTCAGCCCAATTAATGCAGACTATGTTTTACTGTGAGATGCAGAATGTTTTATCTGACAATTAATACTAAACAAATTAGGCAAAACATAAACATTCCTTAATAAAAATGCACAGCTGTACTTTAGTTTTACTGTTTTATATTTAAATAAATGATTTCCTCGAATTCCTGAATTCAACCTTTCATAGATAAATCAATATAATATGTAATGCTATGGAATCAGTAATTATATCCTCAAGTTTGTGTCCATAAATCAATTCCCAGTTCCTCGAGTTCTACGTATAAACCACATCAGGGGGTTCACAGTTGGATTCATCGAACCTGCATCTGATGCATTTGTTTTGCAATCGACATGACGTTGGCTCACGGTGACTCCTCAGACCGTTCAACCGTTCAACCATTCAACCGTTCAACCGTACAACCGTTCAACCGTACAACTGTACAACCGTACAACCGTTCAACCGTACAACCGTACAACCGTTCAACCGTACAACCGTTCAACCGTACAACCGTTCAACCGTACAACCGCTCAACCGTACAACCGTACAACCGTTCAACCGTACAACCGTATAACCGTTCAACCGTACAACCGTTCAACCGTACAACCGTACAACCGTACAACCGTACAATCGTTCAACCGTACAACCGTACAACCGTACAACCGTTTAACCGTACAACCGTACAATCGTTCAACCGTACAACCGTTCAACCGTACAACCGTTCAACCGTACAACCGTACAACCGTTCAACCGTACAACCGTACAACCGTTCAACCGTACAACCGTTCAACCGTACAACCGTACAACCGTACAACCGTTCAACCGTACAACCGTTCAACCGTTCAACCGTACAACCGTACAACCGTTCAACCGTACAACCGTACAATAACAACGTTCAACCGTACAACCGTTCAACCGCATACAACCGCATACAACCGCGTTCAACCGTACAACCGTACAACCGTACAACCGTTCAACCGCATACAACCGTTCAACCGCGTTCAACCGTTCAACCGCATACAACCGCGTACAACCGCATACAACCGCTCAACCGTACAACCGTTCAACCGCATACAACCGTACAACGTGCATAACCGTACAACCGTACAATCGTTCAACATACAACCGCGTACAACGTTTAACCGCATAACCGTACAATCGTTCAACCGTACAACCGTTCAACCGTACAACCGTTCAACCGTTCAACCGTACAACCGTTCAACCGTACAACCGTACAACCGTTCAACCGTACAACCGTTCAACCGTACAACCGTACAACCGTTCAACCGTACAACCGTTCAACCGTACAACCGTACAACCGTACAACCGTTCAACCGTACAACCGTACAACCGTACAACCGTTCAACCGTACAACCGTTCAACCGTTCAACCGTACAACCGTACAACCGTTCAACCGTACAACCGTACAACCGTACAACCGTTCAACCGTACAACCGTTCAACCGTACAACCGTACAACCGTTCAACCGTACAACCGTACAACCGTACAACCGTTCAACCGTACAACCGTTCAACCGTTCAACCGTACAACCGTACAACCGTACAACCGTTCAACCGTACAACCGTACAACCGCATAAACCGCGTTCAACCGCATACAACGTTCAACCGTACAACCGTTCAACCGCATAACCGCGTACAACCGCATACAACCGTACAATCGTTCAACCGCATACAACCGTACAACGCATACAACCGTACAACCGCATAATCGTTCAACCGCGTTCAACCGCATACAACCGTTCAACCGCATACAACCGTTCAACCGCTCAACCGTACAACCGTTCAACCGTACAACCGCATACAACCGTTCAACCGTACAACCGTTCAACCGTACAACCGTACAACCGCGTTCAACCGTACAACCGTTCAACCGTACAACCGCGTACAACCGTTCAACCGCATACAACCGCGTACAACCGCATACAACCGTTCAACGCATACAACCGCTCAACCGCTCAACCGCATACAACCGTACAACCGTTCAACCGTACAACCGTACAACCGTACAACCGTTCAACCGTACAACCGTTCAACCGCATACAACCGTACAACCGTTCAACCGCATAACAACGTACAACCGCATAACAACGTACAACCGTTCAACCGCATACAACCGCGTTCAACCGTACAACCGTACAACCGTTCAACCGTTCAACGTTCAACCGTACAACCGCGTACAACCGTACAACCGTACAACCGCATACAACCGTTCAACCGTACAACCGTTCAACCGCATAAACCGTACAACCGCTCAACCGTTCAACCGTTCAACCGCATAACCGCACAACCGTACAACCGTACAACCGCATACAACCGTTCAACCGCATAACCGTTCAACCGCATAACCGTACAACGTTCAACCGTACAACCGTTCAACCGTACAACCGCTCAACCGCTCAACCGTTTAACCGTACAACCGTTTAACCGTACAACCGTACAACCGTTCAACCGTTCAACCGTACAACCGTTCAACCGTACAACCGTTCAACCGTACAACCGTTCAACCGTTCAACCGTTCAACCGCATAAACCGTTCAACCGCTCAACCGTTCAACCGCATAACCGTTCAACCGCATACAACCGTTCAACCGTACATAACCGCATAACCGTACAATCGTTCAACCGTACAACCGCATAACCGTTCAACCGTTCAACCGTACAACCGTTCAACCGCATAAACCGCTCAACCGCTCAACCGCATAACCGCTCAACCGCATAACAACGTACAACCGTTCAACCGCATAACCGCCAACCGTACAACGTACAACCGTTCAACCGTACAACCGTTCAACCGCATAACCGTACAACCGCTCAACCGCATAACCGCATACAACCGCATAACCGTTCAACCGCATAACCGTTCAACCGCATAACCGCATACAACCGCTCAACCGCATACAACCGCATACAACCGTTCAACCGTTCAACCGCTCAACCGTTCAACCGCATACAACCGCTCAACCGCATAACCGCATACAACCGTACAACCGTTCAACGTACAACCGTTCAACCGTTCAACGCATACAACCGTACAACCGTTCAACCGTACAACTGTTCAACCGCATAACCGTTCAACCGCATAACTGCTCAACCGCTCAACCGTTTAACCGCATACAACCGTACAACCGTTTAACCGTACAACCGCATAACCGCTCAACCGCTCAACCGTTCAACCGTACAACCGTTCAACCGTACATAACCGTACAACCGTACAACCGCATACAACCGTACAACCGTTCAACGCATACAACCGTACAATCGTTCAACCGTTCAACCGCATAACCGTTCAACCGCATACAACCGTTCAACCGCATACAACCGTTCAACCGCATACAACCGCATAATCGTTCAACCGCATAACCGCTCAACCGTTCAACCGCATAACCGTTCAACCGTACAACCGTTCAACCGCATAAACGTACAACCGCATAACCGTTCAACCGCATACAACGCATAACCGTTCAACCGTACATAACCGCATAACCGTTCAACCGCATACAACCGCTCAACCGCATAACCGCATACAACCGCATAAACCGCTCAACCGCATAACCGCATACAACGCTCAACCGCATAACCGTACATAAACCGTTCAACCGCATACAACCGTACAACCGTACAACCGTTCAACCGCATAACCGCATAACCGTACAACCGTTTAACCGTACAACGTTCAACCGCATAACCGCATACAACGTTCAACCGTACAACCGTTCAACCGCATACAACCGTTTAACCGCATACAACCGTACAACCGTTCAACCGCATAACCGTTTAACCGTTTAACCGCATACAACCGTACATAACCGTACAACCGTTCAACCGTAAAACCGCATAACCGCATAACCGTTTAACCGCATACAACCGCATACAACGCTCAACCGTTCAACCGCATAAACCGTTCAACCGTTCAACCGCATAACCGCATAACCGTACAACCGTTCAACCGCATAACCGTTCAACCGCATAACCGCATAAACCGTTCAACCGCTCAACCGCATAACCGTACAACCGCTCAACCGCATAACCGCCAACCGCATAACCGTACAACCGCATAAACCGCATAACCGTTTAACCGCATAACCGTTCAACCGCATACAACCGTTCAACCGCATAACCGCTCAACCGCATAACCGCATAATCGCTCAACCGCATACAACCGTTCAACCGCATAACCGCATAACCGTTCAACCGTACAACCGTACAACCGCATAACCGCATAACCGTTTAACCGTACAACCGTTCAACCGCATACAACCGCTCAACCGCATACAACCGCTTAACCGCATAACCGCTTAACCGCATAACCGTACAACCGCGTTCAACCGCTTAACCGTACAACCGCATAACCGCTTAACCGCATAACCGTACAACCGTTCAACCGTTCAACCGTACAACCGTTTAACCGCATAACCGCATAACCGTTTAACCGTACAACCGCTTAACCGCATACAACGTTTAACCGTACAACGCATAACCGTACAACCGCTTAACCGCATACAACCGTACAACCGTTTAACCGCATAACAACGTACAACCGCGTTCAACCGCATAACCGTACAACCGTACAACCGTTCAACCGTACAACCGTTCAACCGTTCAACCGTACATAACCGTACAACGTTCAACCGTACAACCGTTCAACCGCATAACCGCATACAACCGTTCAACCGTTCAACCGCATACAACGCCAACCGCACAACCGTTTAACCGCATACAACCGTTTAAGCGTACATAACCGTACAACCGTACAACCGCTTAACCGTACAACCGCGTTTAACCGTACAACCGCATACAACCGCATAACCGTTCAACCGCATAACCGTTTAACCGTTTAACCGCATACAACCGTACATAACCGCATAACCGCTCAACCGCATAACCGCATACAACCGCTTAACCGCATAACCGTTCAACCGCATACAACCGCATACAACCGTTCAACCGTACAACCGCGTTCAACCGTACATAACCGTTCAACCGTACAACCGCTTAACCGTACATAACCGTACAACCGTTCAACCGTACATAAACCGTTCAACGTACAACCGTTTAACCGCATACAACCGCTTAACCGCACGTACAACGTTCAACCGTACAACCGCATACAACCGTTTAACCGCATACAACCGTTCAACCGCATAACCGTACAACCGTTCAACCGTACAACGTTCAACCGCATAACCGTACAACCGTTTAACCGTTTAACCGCTCAACCGCATAACCGCTTAACCGCATACAACGCATAACCGTTAACCGCATAACCGCATACAACGTTTAACCGCATAACCGCATACAACCGCTCAACCGCATAACCGTTCAACGCATACAACCGTTTAACCGCATACAACCGTTTAACCGCATAACCGTACAACGTTTAACCGCATACAACGTTTAACCGCATACAACCGCATACAACCGTACAACGCGTTCAACCGCACTTTGTTTGTCTTTTCTCAATAGGTTTGTAAATATTAAAATGATATTAATATTTTTTACAGTGATCATCTGTGAAACTGTGAACTGCTGAAAGCAGATGTTCCAACGTAACTCCTTCACGACGGAAGTGACTTTTGTAGTTTCTTGTGCTAAAAGATGAGTCCGCTTGAACAAACTAGTGCTCGCAGAAAGTTAAACGTAGCAACGTTCCGGTCCTGGGACGTTGACACTTTCCACAGAGCAAATTAGCGTGCTCCTCCATCAGTGCAAACTCCTAAGTCATGCAAACCCCAAAATCTATACATCAAATTAAAGCTTAAAGTCTCATCTTTCAGACGATATAAACCATTTAAAGACATTAAAACCACATATTTGACACCAAAGCCTGTTTTACAGACACGCACAAAGATGGAGATTTGGTCTTACCTTTGACGGGTCTATTGGACTGAACCGCTACAAAATCCCACAAACTGGGTCTCATTCTGCTCATAAAGGTCCAGGGAATAATATCCAGTAAAATAATTAGGTCCAAAAGATATGTTAGAGCCTCCAAGGCACAAAAACTGCCGAAAAGTATTCCCAACTTGAAGTCAGCTGCGACACTTTATGTCGTTTCTTTTGTAAATAAAAAACATCATTCCTTTTCTCCCGCCGAAAAAAGCTAATCACATGCTAGCAGGAAGTGTTAGCATTAGATTGACACCTTGTTTGGCCAATTGAAAGGGGTTTTGGTCAGCTTTTGACCAATGAGAAGACTTGGAACTCCACAGACGGATGAACGACTACGCCCCCACTTCAACGGCTTTAGTTTGGGCTAGAAGCGTCACAGAACGTCCTCAATACGATAAATAGAGCCAATGAGCTACGGTTTACGGAGATACCAAACACGGCAACTTTTTTTTCAAAATTCAGGGTCTGGGGTTCTTCACCAGAGAAGAGAAGAGGAGAGGAGGTAGGAGGGGGGGGGGGCAGGAGGGAGCAGGAGGGGGCAGGAGGAAGTGGGTTTTGACACCTCTCTGTTCTCTCCTTTTCTCTTTCTAATGCTGTTGGAGCCTTGATAAACACTAAATTGCAGTGCTATGACCAATGTTTATAGTTTGCAGTGTGTTTTTATTTGTGGATATTATTCAAAAATATATATTTTGTCCCAAAACACTCATTTTGACTATATTCATATGTAAACATGCCAATTATTATGGAATATTAATTATAATAACTAATATAGTTATACTGTGTATAAATTCAGGTTCCTCTAGGTGTAAGCTTTCAGAAGAGCCCTCATTGAAGTCTTGGGTTGAAGCATTCAGAACTTATTGCACTTTTTCCAAATGTGTTAGTTTGATAAGATGAATAAATCATTTTAGTGGAATAAAGCGCCTAGATTAACCAACATTAAAACTGCTGTAAAATACTCATTTTTATAGATATTCATTTCAAATTTGAAATGTGAGTAGTCATCCAGTAATTCTTTTGGCCCACAGTGTGTTTTAGTCCTCAACTACCTGCTGAAGCGTTAGACACTTTTATTTTCACTAAATATTTTAGGCGAGCACACAAAAAGTATTTTTTTGTGTGTGTTCCAAAGTGTATAAAATTTTATCAGTAATACTTAGACAGATTCTGACTGCTCTGAGTGAAACTAGAGATTGTTACCTTGACAAAGAGCCAACACTTGTAATTAAATTCCAGGGGGTTCAATAACAGCAATCATTTTAATTTGGAGAGGTCCCATTACACACAATACAGCGAAAATGACCCGAAAGTATCATGTGGTTAAATCCACCTTTCTCAGTCTTTCAGTGATCATTCTGTTTTAGAAGGCTGTAACCTCACCTGCTGGGTAGAGTTTATGAAGGATCCTGTAGAAACGTGTGCACGTGAAACCAACCGAACCCAGGCTCCAAGAGTCCACAAACGACCAGAGTGAGTTGAGCAGGTGACACTGATATAACACTGTGGTCCATAAGAACTCACCTTATCCGTCCATTCAAAAGAACCCGTTAATTAGATTCATCAAAATACTCCATCAAAGTTCTAATAAGCAAATGTCATTGCTTACTGTCAATCATTCCTGTGTTAATTATTCCTTTGTTTCATTTCTTTATCGTTATTATTCATTGTTAAACTTTTGTAACCTTTAATAAAAGTTATCATTCTAGACAGTTAGTCAAAAACTGTTTTTATCATTTAAGAAACATTTCTAAACTGAGTGTTATTGTCTAAAGCTGACTTGGAGATGATTATTCATGCTTTTATTTCTTCTCGTCTTGATTATTGTAATTCTCTTTTTATTTGTTTGAACAAATCGTCTCTGAGTCGCTGCAGCCAGGCTTTTAACTGAACCAACAGAAGGGCTCACATTTCAGTTTTATCTTCACTTCATTGTCAAATTCACGATTGATTTTAAAATGTTAGTCTTGACTTTTAGAGCTCTACATGGACAGGCCCCAGTACATCACTGACCTCTGACCCCTCACTCCTCCTGCGCTCTTCGGTCTTCTGGTCAAAACCTTTTAACGGCCCCCAAAACACGTTTTAAAACCCGGGGAGACCGGTCTTTCCAGACTCTGGAACGCCCTGCCCCTGTCACTGCGAGAGGACGTTTCTGTTGATTTTTTTAAAAAGCAGCCAAAGACACTTATGGTTTTAATATTTTGTGGTTTTAATTTTTTATTCTCCAAGTTTTATTGTTCTTTTATTGCACTTTGTAAAGCACTTTGTGATTTATATCTGTGAAAGGTGCTATATAAATAAAATTTACTTACTTACTAAAACCCCATAAAACGTTAAAGATTTTTATTTGGTGTTTTCCTGTTTAGATAGGACATATTCGAAAACAGAGAATATTCTTCCTTCAGATCAGAACATTAGACTAAATATAAGAGTTTCTTTGGACCTGTCCAAAACCAGAGTGGTTTCCTGGTTAAATATAAATATAAATATTTTACATAAATAAATAAATATCCATATTCCCTACACTGATGTGGTTGTACTTCCTGGTGTTAGTTAGAACCCGAGCTGCAGCTGTCTTAACCCTCGTTTTGAGAGACCAGTGAGCAGCCGTTACAGTAATCTAACCTGCTGCAGAAGGTACAAGGATAGTCAGAAGACTCTGTTATCATCAGCCTGCTCAGAGGGAATCCTGAAT